>JAYJMA010140658.1:0-29628 GCA_036873895.1 Parotocinclus cabessadecuia | reverse complement strand
AATGAATATGAAGAAAATCCCATAAAAACTGCTTGATAATCTGATCCTGTCACTGCCGGTGTGTTTTGGCACTCTTGGGTGACCATACACCCTACTGAACAGCCAATGTGGGGGCACTCTGGTTCAGTCTGACATGCTTCTGTTCACCCCTATGAATATATCACTTACCACTCAATCACCATAAATGAGTTTGCATCACATTTGCATAATCAAACAACTTTCTTTGACGTTTCATTTGATGATCTTGTTCAATGAAATCAAATCAAAATGCTTTTGTAATCGCTTCATATTCATTTTGAAATATCCCCTCATTTTTGTAAGCAGTATCCTTCTTTAAGCAATGCTTAATGCTCTCATTGCTTATCGACTCTTTTTAAAAAAACAAAAACAAAACTGTAATATCTGCTTTAGCTACATCTCGGCCATGTCATGTCACTGCAGCAGTGTGTTTTCTGGGTGCATTGTGCTTTGTTGCATCAAGACTGCAGAAGACACAATGAACGTGCTCACACGTCGCTGTGTTTTATCATTCTGACACTGGGTGGCGTCAGATATCTGTTGAATTTTGTGTGGGTGTCTGTGACACACAGCTGGAACCTGAGCACGAGAGATCTGTTTCCTAATAACGACGGTCCAGAAGCTCATAATTAGTACTTTAAAGTCATTTTTGGGAATGACTCGGATAATGAATTTTTGGGTTCAGTCTTTTTAATGGGGGTAATCCTTACCTCATTCCGACATCTTTAAAACCGCTGATAGCTTTAGTGATGTCAGAATAATACAATTAAGCAGAAGACTTTGGTTCTTGTACCCTCCCTTTCTCGTTTATTAAAGTAGTAAACAAAATGGACAATGTGTTTGTTACATTTACATTATTTAGCAGACTCACTTATCCAGAGCGACGTCTACCAAACTGGTTACAGTCAAGCTTCTTCAGACTGTAGAATGGTCATCTTGAAGCTGCCAGATGCTGCTACTGCTAATAATGCTACTGCGTCCAGTACATTTTAGGAAAGGCACCAGACCCTACCCCTCCCCACCCTGATGGGACCAATGGGAATTCCTTGCTATAGCTTGTATCTCATTTGCTAGATGATCACTCAACAACCAACATGTGGGTAATCAGTTGTAAAATCTAGGAGTTTATCAAGGTTAAGTATTGATCCTGAAATCATTTCAGGTACGTTCTGACTCGTTCCTTTTTCATGTAGCAGCACAAAGGCTCGGCTCTGATCTACCGGATTGGAAACCCAAGTCAAGCAATTGTTGGTTAAGGGTTTTGCTTGAGGACCAAACAGTGGTAGACTGGCAGGGGTGGGATTTGAACTCTGGACCTTCTAGTCCAAATCCCGGCATCTTAACCATTAAGCCACCACAGTTCCAAAAACAGCTTTTATGGACTAATGTTAGCTTCCCTTACTCGTGAGCAATAGCAGCATCTGGATTATCTGTGTGCTGTATTACAATTTCCACTCAGGTTTCTTCCTAGTAAAGTTGAATAGAAGGTGCAGGTAGAGGCAAAAATAGTTATGCTCCTTTATGTGCCAGGTTTCACAGCCTGTTGATTGTTATAGTGAGTATTTACATTTAAGGCCATACTCACACTAGGCCAGGACACTTTTTCACCCCCAAAGCGTGGATTGTTTGTTTATTGTGATTGCTCCATATATCATAATAACATAACATAACTTAGAGTTCTATACAGTACTGTATTCTGTACAGATTTTTAATTCTTGTACTATGCTAGTGTATTTTATATTATAAACCTCTTCGCAGTGAGTGTAGCTAAAAAGAACCATAAACTGAAGTGAACTTTTGGCCATGTATTATATCATAGCTTTTCTAAAGTAAAATATGGATGAGTAATACTTATCGATTTCAACATTAATTATGGAACGATTCCATTATAAATAATGTTGGCAACCCTAGCCCATTATCATTACCACCATCATCAGTCCAACAGTTCACATGTCGAAAAGTGCTGCACTAAGACATTCAGATTTTGTTAAAATTGTCCTTCGTCCAGGAAATGTTTCATGGCTGCCTCAGATCGATGATTTGGATCTTCATTGGATGGGTCACAGCTAGTATTACAGCAGCATTAAGGACAAACAATTAGGCTCCGTTCACACTGTAGGCAAATTGGCCCTAATTAGATTTAAAATCTATTTTTTTAGGCTGTTCACATTATCTTTTTATCATGACCTTCAACTGACAGTCGTTTGAACAGTTCACCCTACACACCAGTGTCACATATGACGTAAAAGATCAGCGGACCAACATCTAGGTCAGCCAAGCAGGTCGTGTCCCTTTTTGAGTCTTGATCCTCCCAATGCTTCTACCTTACAACGATTAGGGAGCTTTTCCCCTTGCCACTGTCGCCTTAGGCATGCTCAATTTGGGACTGGCCTTTTAAGATCATACAATGTTGTAAAGCTGCTTTGAGAGAATCCTCAATTGTACAGAGTGCTATAGAAATAAATCTGCCGGTGATTTTAAGTGTATGTTCCAGGGTTCAAATCCCACTTTTGCCAAGCTGCCACAGTCGGGTCCTTGAGCAAGGCCCTCAACCCACCATTGCTTGGATTGTAAGACTGTATGAGTTGTGAGTCACTCTGGATATGGGCGTCTGCTAAATGCTCTAAATGCAAATTTGTGTCATTAAATAAGGCTGCTTTCAGTTGGTCATAGCATGGCGGGAATGGTAAGTAGTACTGGTGCCCCACAGCTCCAGGAATTCAGTTTTGACCTTTGTCTTTGGTTACTGTTAGTGTGTGGTTTGGCTGTGTGGTTTTCTATGCAGGCACTCCTGCCACCTTACTAAAATATACCAGTAGGCGGACTGCCTACTTTACATTGCTTTGGTTATAAATGAATGAGTGGGTGTAAGAGATTCATGCAATTTGACTTTTATTCATTGCAGGCAGTATGAACCTGAAATATTTAATTTTTTTGCCTGGTTAACATCGTTTCATTTGTTAAGAAACATAATTCCTGCATTTAAGGCCAGTGACACATTCCAAAGAAACATGGGCCATGTAGGACTAGTAGTGAGGTTTTTGTTTATTTAAAGTGACTATCAGCGACTCACCCAAAGTTATATTTACACACAAGGCTATATCTACACACAAGGTTATATCTACACACAAGGTTATATCAGAACTAGTTCTATGAACACACAAGTCAATGCCAATGAACCTAACCCACCCCGGTCTTTGGACCGTGGGAGGGAACCGGAGTACCCGGAGTAAACCCACACAGACACGGGGAGGACATGCAGACTCCACACAGAAAGGACCCATGCCGCCCCGCCCTGGGATTTGAACCCGGGACCTTCTTGCTGTGAGGCAGCGCTGCTAAAAATGGAAAAATGTAGTCCCAAGAGCTATACAAATTTGAAAACTACGAGCATCGTACTTGGGAAATGAACATGACTTAAAATACCTACACAAAAGTTTACTACTTGTATACATGAAGCATATTTAAACTGGGAAATAGACAAATTTCGTCCCAAGATGTACTGAAATAGCTACCAACATGCTACTAATATGAACCTTTAAGTACTTTTTTAAGGGGATCATGCATAAAGAAAACAGACCCACCAAGAACTCCTGTCTGATGGAACGTGGCTGTTGACCATTAAACAAATGAAATCCTGACAGAATCGACGTGCGAGCTGAGAGACAAAAACAAAAACTGCGAATCGTTTGTTTTACGAACTGTGTTAAGGTCACAAAGTTGGAGCGGCTTGAAGGTGAAAACCTACCAAAGCGTCGCCATAATCTCCCTAGATCTTTGTTTCCACTTCCTTTCAGGTTATAGATTTTTTACGGTGCGTTTGGGTTTGATCCTGGCCTTTCTCTTTCAAAACGCCTATTGATTTTTCTGTTTGCTGTCTCTGGGGGGCGATCTGTGATCTGTGATGGATCGGGATCATGGATAGTGGATAAGCCGGTGCTTAATGGAACCCTCCTACATCATGCTTGGGATTGGATTGGATACTCTATAAAGGAGGAAGTCTGCCAGCGCAGTCAAATGGGATTTGTGAAGGTGTAGACCTGCTTTGGGAAATTTGGGGTGAGCTTCTGACTGTGCTGCCCCTGGTGGCAACATGCGGTCACCGAGCAGTTTATTATATATGTAACACTACACCATGCTCTTATTTAAACAGTCAATACCGAGGCAGCAGTGCAGTGCTTAAGTTCAGATTGGGGGTATTGGGGGGTTCGCCTGGCGGGGGGGGGGGGTGTTGTGGGAGAATTTGAATGGGGTGGGGGTGAGGGTTTGATGAGGTGAACCAGAGAGTTTTACCCAGAATGGTGCAGAAAAACATCCAGTGCGCGGCAGTCCTGCGGACAGAAACGGCTTGTTGATTGTGGAGCTAAATAAACAGGTTCTGCCTCGAGCCGACTGGTGACTTCTCTACAGTCGACCACGCTGTACCCTCGTGTTGAGCAAAGCCTTGAGGCGGATGGGCAGCAACAGTAGGATACCATATCAGGATCTGTAAAAATAGTCAGCTAAAAAGAAACGCCGAGGTCGCCACGGGCAACGGGATCACCAAAACTGGACAGTTCAAGACTGCAAGTGGGGGCCGATCTGAGGAATCTGGCTTTGCGACCAGCCACACCGACGGTGGGATGGACTCGACCTGCCTGGTGTTAACAGTCAGGGCTGGTGACGGTGGTGCAGCGGCGTAGCGAATGCGACACACTTTGGCCGTTTGAGCACTGTTGCTATTCGTGTGCACCCCTTTACTATCGCGTCTACGAGAAACACTTTCAATCAGGACCTTCTTTGCGCCCCAGGACGTCTCCGGAAGCGAGAGCTTTAATGCATTGCTGTTTATTGAGCCACTCTAAAATCGGATGAATTCCCCGAACGTTTCCTTCAGCCTCGCAGAATAAACAGAACGACACAAAAGGGTTGTCTAATAAATTACAACCTGACATTTCTTCTGCTCCTCAAACGCGTTTTTTTTTTTTTTGTGTTTGTTTTTTTTATCCGCGGGTTTTCACGTTTCAGATAGCTACAATTGGCCGCGATTTCAAAAATGAACCCCTTTATTGAAAAGAAATGCATTGCAAATGGCGTGTCTTGGGTCGATGCATTTCTCATTTCCTTGCCAAACACCACCGTGGGGGGTGGGGGGTGGTGGTGTTTGAATGCAGTTTTTCTCTCCTTTAAAGCCGTTCAAATTCATCGGGAGGGATTTCACAACAGAGTCGTGTCTTTTATTCGGCAATAATAAGCCTCGGCAGCGATCCGATCCGAAAAGGCCTCGGCGTCGGGATGATTATCTCGTCGTTTCAAATGAGATTTGTTATTTGTATTATCGAATTCTTACGCCACGATCCGTCTGCTTTTATTACGTTCGTTATCTCCGGAGCACTTTACAAATGAGGCTTAATTTACTTAGAAAGCAAAAAAAAAAAAAAATGGGTTTTGAACTTATAACCTTCTGCTCCTTTACCTGAAGCGGTGACATAACGATGTGCTCTCGATTGCACGCTTTTTTTTATATTCTTTTATCTTCCATATGTCATCTTTTGTCTTTCAAATATCACTTGCTCACTCGGGTGGCTCGGCTGCCGCTGCCTTTCCTTTTCAAACGCACTTTCGCTGCTGGCATTTGCAGGCTCTTTCATCCAGGGCATGCTGGATCGCTTTAGAGGTGCCCATTGACCTACACTTTTTTTTTTTGGACTGAAGAGGAAATGCATATACACGCAAAGGAGAACATGCAAAACCCAATCTAGGTAACGGGGTGTTCCTGTGGAGCTTTGGGGTGACGGTGTTAACCACTGTGAAAGCGCCCGAACATCATACTGCTCTCCTAAATAGTATGCGAACTGAGGGATTTTGGGTTGCCAGGTATTTTCGGTTTTTACGTTATCTTTGTCCAGTGCACCGGTTGCTAAATCAATAATAATAATAGTAAACAATCAAAGGCTACCGTTCATTCATTGCAGTCATGCGCACAGTCACACACTAAGGGCCACTTTAGAGACACCAGTTAACCTAACACGCATGTCTTTGGACTGTGAGAGGAAACTGGGGTACCCGGAGTAAACCCACGCAGACACGGGGAGGACGTGCAGACTCCACACATAAAGGACCCAGGCCGCTCCGCCCATGGGACTGAACCCGGGACCTTCGTGCTGTGAGGCAGCGGTGCCGCCCCGCCGAGCCCCCGTGCCGCCCCAGTGGTGCGGTTCTTATCCAAAATATACAGACTTTGCTAGGAATCAGTCTCATTACAGAAAATGTGGTTATTTGTTCTTCGTCTGGTCTGGGCCACTCCCGGTCCTGATTCAGACTCGACCTGCTAAACGGCTCTGGCCATCCTGAATACAACACATACAACAATGCCGCTGGGACTCGAACCTGGATCCTGTATGGGCCTCTGGCTCGTCTAATACCCTGCTCCCAAAAAAGAGATGATATTTCAATATGATTTCCGACGCAACCTTTAAAAAAAAAAAAACCACAACCTTAAGCATCCGAGACTTAACGGCACTTGCTCAAGGCCCCAGCGGTGGCAGCTTGGCAGTATTTAGGCAGCAATGAATTCGGGCTGCATGACTTTGTATTTATTTACACATTTAACAACACTGTCTGCAATGGGCAGCATAATAAACATAACACTTAAACACTGGAAAACCGTTCGACCTTTCAGCTTCCCAGCACTAAGTGTTTCTTCCAAACGTTGGACCCAACTGTAATTCGGAATTGAGCCCGAGCTAGCGTCAAGTCGAGCCAGCCCTCGTTATCCTTTGTACCAGGGGTGTCATAACGAGAAGATTTATGCCCGGCGTATCGTAAAGGCTCGTAATGACTTAATGTTTGACAATCAGTTTAACGGCTGGGCCATTACCAGTGTGAGAAAATGAACTCTGCCAGGACACTTAAGAGCAAAAAGAGGGGTCACTCGACCCATTCTGGGCTGAGAAAGAAGAGAGAGAGCTTAATTACAGACCGTAATACTGGGTGGATGCATTTCTGGGGATGACGTCTCTGATGGTGAGCTCGATAACGATATTACGGAGGCCATTACGGTCTCTCTTAGCCATAAGCCAAGGTCAGGAATCTCTCCCGAGTGGCTGAAGGCTTGTGGCTTCGTGACAGGGACGGATGGGCGAGGTATTCAACCCACTCTCCAATGCGCTTGCTCTTGACACGTTGTCATATTTCCTGCCAGAAGCATACTGAGGTAATTACAGTGACGGCGGCCGTGTGAAAATTCGCCATTTTACCACCCTGGACCGCCTCGGATTGGATTTGAAAAATGACTGTCAATAAAGTTGTTCATCCAGCAGATGGACCGAATCGATTAGCTTTCATTTGATCAGCCAGAAAGAACCTTTGTGGCCCGGCATCGATTTTTAGGGCAAAATAAAGAGAACCTTGTAACGTTTGAAAGTCCCGGTCGTTGGTCACGAAGTCAAACATCTCATCAGGTGAGGGATCAAAACACATGACTGGCAGATGCGTTTATCCACAGCAAACGGGGCAGAATTGGCCACGAGACAGGGGACAGGTGGCACGAGAAAATACACCGATGGGATTGTCCCCTGTGGCACTGGTCTTTTTCGACACGCCAGTGCCCCCATCCAGAGTACAACAGGGTCTGTTGTGGTTGACGAATCACCAGGGGCAAAACATTCGAAAAAATTTCCATTCATCCATTATCTTCCGCTTAATCCACACGGGGTCGCGGGCCAGCCGGCAACTCTGGGCTCAAAGGCAGGAACAACCCTAGACGGGGCGCCGGTCCATCCACACACATTCACACACTAAGGGCTACTTTAGAGACACCCGTTAACCTAACGCGCATGCCTTCGGACCGTCGGAGGAAACCGGAGTACCCGGAGTAAACCCACGCAGACACAGGGAGGACATGCAGACTCCACACAGTAAGAACCCAGGCCGCCCAGCCCTGGGATCGAACCAGGGACCCACCGAGCCACCTGGCTGCCCTATAAAAACTATCTTACCTAAAAAAAAACAAAAAACTTTTTGTGTTTCATTTTGTATCTCCTCATTTTTGAGAGCAGGATATTTTATGTTTAAAAAAAAATCCTTTATAGGCTATTTTGCATTTTTAGTGTTTTCCCTTGTTTTCTTTTAACCCTGTCAGATGGAGGTAAAAAAAATCAATCCAAGCGTTCAAACCATGTAACATTTTAATTAAGACCTTCATTGTAAAAGATTAAGCGGTTAAGATACTGGACACCTGATGGTCCAGGGTTCAAATCCCACCTCTGCCAAGCTGCCACACTTGGGCCCTTAAGCAAGGCCCCTAACCCACCATTGAATTGGATTGTGAGACTGTATGAGTTGTGCCGTAAATGTTAAAGAATGAAGAACCAATAAGAGAAGTTATTTGAAGACTACATTTTGTGTGACTTCCTTTCCGAAAATAATAAAAAAAAAAAACCCAGACATTTCAGATGATTTTCTTTCTTACGTCTCTTTTGTGAACCAGAATCTCAGATCTCCACACCAGCAAAAGAATTTCCCTGTGATGCCACTGTTTTTTTTACGGCTGGCAATGCCAATTTGACTAGTCACCAGATCTCCAAAGCAGATTATCACGTGAAAACTATTTCCTGGTAGGTCTGGCTTCTTCCTGGAAATCTCCACCCAATGAAACAGCTATGAAGATTTTTCCTCTTTACATTGGCTACTGCCGATGGCACCATTTACAGGCCAACAGCACCACTGATTGGTGTTTTGTATTCTCCAGATCTCCAACCAGTTAAAGAGGTTAAAGAGACGATGAGACTGGTTTACATCAAAGCTGAGGGCAGGGTGATTGGTTTAGTGATATGATCCATGGGGAATTCGAACCGACGGCATTGTCAGCATTCTCCAAAGACCTCCTCAGAAACACAAACGTGGCTCAAGGTGTCCCGTGACCTGGGCGTGCATTCCGATTTCATAGCTGCATAAATATTAGGAGGCTGAGAGTTGAGTATCCTTCTAATCAGAGCGTTCACACGACCCGGCTCTAATCATGCAAAGCCAGATTACCGTACGGCGGGAAAATCCGTGGCGACTCTCCAACTTTTGGACCAAATTCTTAGCAGCGACTTCCGCTGTACCCTGTCTGGCACTCTGCTCTTTTAATTAATCCAACTTGGTGGCGAGGGCTCGTTAGCCGCCCGGAACTTATTTATAATGCCACATTCATGACATTTGTGAAGGTAAGCTTGGTCATGCTTGTTATTTCTGCTCACCTCTGCCTGGACATGGTGAGGGATGATGCAATTGGAGGGACAGTGCTGCAGAAAGATTGGGATCTCGTCACGCTAGGTGATATGTGGCATCGGCTTTCTCCTGCCGGGACGCCAACCCCGTGTCTGGACTCTCTAGCCGTTTATTTTAGGTACAGCCACCATGTAGGTGACTTTGGGCGAATGCCATTACCAGCCCGTCTGATATATCAGCGGAATGGGGCCACCGTAGGAGCACCACCGACCAGATGTTCATGTCAAATGATGGTGAAGTGATGGAAGTTTATTGAGCAGGTCCGGATCCGGGACAGCATCGTTGCTGGGGTTTTAACCCTCGTTCTCTGTTCTGTTCTGGTCCACTATGACTCCAGAGCACCTTACAATTCATACAGTCTTACAATCCAAGCAGTCGTGGGTTAAGATGGGACTTGAACCCTGGGTTATCAGGTCCAGAGTCCAGAATCTTATCCACTAGGCTCCGGTAGCCCATGTTTGAGTCCCACCTCCGGGTCACAGGGTCACATTCTCCAAATTTCCACTTGGGTTTCCTCAAGGTTAAGTCCCAAAAACACTCCACTGGTCGGCGACGCTTAACGATCGGCCAGTGTTTTAGGCTCTGGACCCCTCATGTTTTTCACCAATTACAATCAGTAAATTCTTAATGATTTATTTAAAAAAAGGCTCTTATGGGGTTCATAAGCATGTTCTCAAAAAAGTAAGAAGCTCTCAGATTGCAGCTTCAGAATCTCCTTCCATTTGTAAGAATCTTTATTATTTTCTTGTTGCTTCGGTATTTTAGCAAAGACTTATTTTCATTCGCTCGTTTGGACCAAACCTTCTTTTTTATTTCCAGTAACTTACACTGTCTAAAGCTTCAAATTCCGAGACTTGCTGACCTCGTCAACGAAGCCAGGCGGGATTCTGCCGTAAGGTTGAAACGTTGAGGAACCACCGCTCGTCCTTAGATCGTACTTTAGAAAAGAGTTAAAAGGGGTTGGATCTTAAATTGTTTGAAGTACGACGGTTTTTCTTAAGAACAAAGAACAAAGAAAAAAGGCACGTTTAAGAAGATTTTGTGACTCAAGTCCCGGTTGATTCTTTAAAGGGCTCCACAGGACGATGTTGGCTGGATACTTTTGCCTTGCAGCCTATTTTCAATCCTCATCCCCTTGCTAGGCCAGTTGAAAATTGGCCCAGCGTTAAAAGCACCATCAGGTCAGTGGTGGTCTATGGTGGTACCATAGTGAATCTAGTGAATCTAGAGGTGGTTTAGAGGGCAAATTGGGAGTAGATTTGTACCTTATGCAGTAGATAGAGTAGATATACCTTATGTAATGATACGACGCGGCTTTAATTGCTAATCTGAAACTGTATTTGGCAGTGCGGCTCGAACAATATCCAACACTCTCGAATCCCACCAAAAGAAGAAAAGTATTAGAATCGCCTTCTTATGGGATGGCTCAAGCCCGAAGATGTCAATCAGCAGCCCTCATTAACGATGTGATATTTCTTCAGAAATAGCTCACTAAATAAACGACAAGCGAACGGAAACGTGCCACGCAAAGGCCGACGCTCTCCTCTCTAATGAGCTGCCCCTAATGTGATTGACAGTTCATGATACGTGAAAGGTTAAGGACCAGGATGTCCAGCATTCAAATGTAGCTTTCAATAAAACTAGGAAGCCTTTTTATCTATAAAAAGTCCAAGATCAGATGATCTGGTCCTGGTCCAGCATGCTCACCATGATCACGACCTGATCATGACCTGGCTTTGAGTCTCATCGATGCCCTCTAGGCCTGTCGTTGGTGAACCAATGATCTCAGTCACCTGGGTGTGTTTAATTACACCCGAGCACCAGGAGAGATGGAGGAAATGCCCCAAAGGGCTGTGACAAACCGACCAATTCGCGTGGAGCAATCACACAGGTGCTAATAAAAACGACGTCTTATCTTAGCTTCTTTGCAGGAGTTTGCATCTGTTCTGCTTTAACAAGCTGTGCCTAACGCGCTAATTAATTCAGTGGCTAAAATAATTGGTACATTTGAATGAAACTGGGATGAATATA
This sequence comes from Parotocinclus cabessadecuia, assembly GCA_036873895.1. Lineage (NCBI taxonomy): Eukaryota > Metazoa > Chordata > Actinopteri > Siluriformes > Loricariidae > Parotocinclus > Parotocinclus cabessadecuia. The sequence continues at coordinate 18,324 of JAYJMA010140658.1, read as the reverse complement.
AAATAATATCAGTAACAGACTGTAGGGTTAACGTTTAAGAAAATATTATATTATATTATATTATATAAAAATACATGGCAATTGAAAATTATATTAGTATAAAATTATTTTTATATTATATTATATTATATTATATTATATTATATTATATTATATTATATTATATAAAATACATGGCAATTAAGAAAATATAAAATACATTTACTGTTTATAAAAATAATTAAATTAATAAACAGATCATTATATTATATTATAAGCAAAAATAAACATTCTCATTAAGTTTATGCAAAATGAGTATATATATATATATATATATATATATATAATTTTTATTTTATTAAAAATGATATTAGTTATAACATATATAATAATGCATAATATGTACACATGTGTATACATAATAATAATAATAATAATAATAATAATAATAATAATACATTTGTACATTTGTGAAAAATTTAATTATTTATTCTTACCATTCGTTGCCATTTATTTGTTTATTCATTCATGACGCCATGCATTTATTTATTTTTTAAAAAGTTAAAAGTATTTTTTTTGACTAAGAACTACTGCTATTAACTGTTTATACGCACTCTGAATTCATTTTATTCAATAAATCTGTGCACTAATCATGATTTATTTAGTATTTAAATATATGTGCACGTAAATAATCACGTGACGTGTTGAACGTCTGAAAGCGTTTTATTTATACGCACTTTGAATTCAGTTATTATTTCATTTTTTACACACACAGGTCTTAACTATTAACTTTTTTTTTTTTCTTTTTTAAATTTCTGTTTTATTTTGTTCTCAAATGTGATCCTTAATTACCGGGCATCGTTTAGAGGACTAATTGAGCCTAAGCATGAGCTTTTTCTCTCGCTGCATTGTCAGAGCAAGGCATGTGCATTTCAACGATCAAATCGATTTTGTTTTTCCATCTTGTCGCTGCTGCATTTTGATCTTCTCTTGCTTAATTAATTCGAGCTGTTGACGGGAACAGACTGATCCAATTAGAAGGAAATCAGTATTATGAGGTATTTCCCGTCTGTGCGCTTCACATCTGGATTCGCTCAGCCTGATTGGAATTCTGCTGACTGCAGGTGGCACCAAAACAGTAAACAGTAACCACAAGTTGAACTGCTGCTGATTTCTACCACAAGTCCTTCAGTCATGACGGACGTCTGGGAGATCTGACGTGGACCACAGGAAGGAAAGATCAAACTTATTTATCGGTTTCACCTCTTACCTTTTATAAGTGTTGATCTGCAGGCATCACCACCTAGAGACCTATTTAACACCATTTTTTATTTAACACCCTTTTTATTTAACCAGTACGGGTGAAGACGTTCATCTTTTACGTTTACTGTACGCGTCGTGATCAGGTTTCCTCTTCAGCCTGTTGCTGCTTCACAGCTAGAAGGTCCCGGGTTCAATCTCAGGGTGGAGCGGCCTGGGTCCTTTCTTTTTCGGAGTCTGCATGTCCTCCCCGTGTCTGCGTGGGTTTACTCCCACATTTCAAAGACATGCGGGTTAATAGGTGTCTCTAAAAATGACCCCTAGTGTGTGTTTTAGTGTGCCCGGCGACCCCCTGTGGATTAAGGGAATGGGTGGAAGTATTTTTTTCCAACGAGCGTGTTTCTTGACCTTGTGCTCCCCCTGCGATGCTTGTTGGGGGCAGGGGGGTGGCGTGTTCCAGGGCCGGTCATGAAAGGTCATGAAGCTGCATCAAAACATGTAGGTTTAATAACGGGAGGAATTCATTGTATATTTCTCACACACTGTGCTGACTTGGCATCTTTAATATATTATTTCCACACACACACACACACACACACACACACGCACACACACGCACAAAACGCATCATGCTCATTCCAGCCCCACAGAAGTGTCTTTTGTGTCCCTCCGCTGGGAAGTTTAATACTGGCTCTGTATCCGTGTTTTATTTTTATCAGTCCATTAGCTAAATGGATCCTGTTTACACACCATTAATACACCATCCCCCAAAATGTCCTGCCTTTCTCCTGAGCCAGAAACAGAAACAGAAAACAGTTGTGGCTTTTGAATCTTCTGAGAAGCACCACATGTTGCGTTCCGTACGTTTATCAATTGCTCTGTTATAGATTTCCAGCTTCGTTCATTCAGTGCCGTTATAGATGCCCATCCTTGTGGGTGATGATAATGATCAGAATGAAAAGCAAAAGCTTCACGCCCAGAGCTACCTACCGATGTCCTATGTCCATCTTACAGAATCAGACTTCATACAGACACATATTTGGTCGTGTCAGAGGGAGCCTGCTCAGGGATTTTCCCCGTCGGTACCTACACAGGCGTCCTAACCGAGGCAAGCTTCGGCCAGCCTTCTTCAGGGATCAATCCTGACATTTACATTTATGTCATTTATCCAGAGCGACTTACAGTTCATCCAGTCTTACAGTCCAAGCGATTGTGGGTTAAGGGTCTTGCTCAGGGAACTGTGACAGAGGTGGGATTCGAACCCTGGACCTTCCGGTCCGTAGTCCAGTACCTTAACCGCTAGGCCACCACAGTCCCTGACAAAAATGAGGGGTTAATAAATCGGCACCCTCGGTTCGTATCACGCGACGCCAGGGTCGTCCCGCTGTCATGACCAGGAAGTCCGTATTCGTTCATATTCATGTACACAGAGACAAAAGTTTGTGGACACCCCGAAAGTGCATTCCAAAGGCCGAACCTTGCAGTCCCGTTCCAAAAGCTACACTAATACCAATGTTTTGGGTGTCCACAAACTGCAGTTGACCAGGGGCGAAGATAGTGCCCCAGTTTCTGACATGGCCAGGTCTGTCAGTTGTGGTGTTGTTCAGTCCTTGGCCATTAGGTCTGGTTTGGCACTTGTGGCACCCAGAAGTCCAGAAGCATGGATCCAAAGTCCAGAAGCATGGTATCCTAATGGTAAAAGTCAAAAGCACGTGCTGGCACCCAAGTCTATGAAAATATGCACTCTTCAGTGTCTAGTGCTCGTCAGTCCATTGGACCGGGTCTGTGGTCATGTGACCAGGGGTGAACCCTGTGACTTAAAACGCCATTATAAAGATATATGTGTTGGTCTCTTGAGATTCAGAGTTAGATCTTGAATCATCTATGCAGAAATTGTGAAATCATGCTTCCGTCCTTGCCAAATCACTAAATCCTAGGACAGAGAGCCTCACACAAATTGTGAACTCATGCCGTTGTCATGGGAAACTGTGATATAGTGCGGTAAGGACGTACACACTTTAAGATGTCAACGATACGAGTATAATTAGTCTGAAAATGGGATAATAATAACTCGATGTTCTGAAGAAACAGGTCACTAATGATCACGGAGAAACCCCCATGGTCCTTTGAGACGTGCTGAGGTACAGGTGAGCAAATATGAAAGGAGGAACGGCATCGGTGAGTGGAGCGGCTCGTTAAGACCCCAACCCCGTTCTCAAACAACCTGGTCACGTCCGAGTGTCGTAAACGTCTTCGGGGAATAGGGACGGAGGATCTCAGGTTCAAGTGGGAACCGGTGTGGGAATGAATTCCCTTTTCAATTTCATTTCAAAACAGCAGCAAAACAAATACGGCAATGAGCGCGCTGCCAAGCAGCTCCACTCCACCGGATTATGGGTGCTGCCTCCTTCATTACATACACACATCGGGTTTCAAGCTACACGTGGCCAGCGTCATAACGACCGTCCGGTCAACGTCCGTTCACTTTAGCGACCGAATTCTTAACAATGAGAAGAAAGTAAAATTGGAAATAAGGTCTGCTAAATCTGGACGTCAGTGCTTTGGCTCCTTGAGCAGAGACGGGGATTTTAGAGTGGAAATACACAAGTTGGGTCACGGTTACCGGGTTGCCAGGTCTGCTTATATGAAGCGACTTTGGGATTATTTTTCTGGGAAGTGCCTTATGAAAATTGAGCATTGTGGATTGCATATATATATATATTGTATTCCTTTCCGGCTGTGTGCTCCCTTGCTCGTTAGCTCACATTTGTACTAGACTCTTTTAACTCGGTTGATGTGCTTAGAGACTTTTTGGTGTAATTTTTTCCAAGCTGTGCTTGCCGTTTGTAACTGTGAGTGCGCGTCCTATTGTTAGTAGTGCGCCCCTGAGTCTCTGCTTCCTCTCGCCATGTTGACGGCCATATGCATTTTTGGCTCCATGACTGGCGATGAATCATTCGAATTTGGGAGGGTGTAGTGGCTCATTCTCACTAAAAGCAACACTCACTCGAGGCTGCCCGTTCCAACAAGGGCTGCTTGGACAGGATACACAAGGTGCTTACGGTACTCTGAACAAAGCACCTCACAGACATTTCATTAAGACCCCAGGGAACTGTGGTAACTACCTCCGAAAAGGGGTGTAATATGTAACCTTTCAATGTGGGTTCTGTTCCACTGAAACCAAACTGGTGATTTCTCTTTCAGGTGCCACACCAGGCATAAACCTTTCCCTTCCAGGCCTCAGTGTGTATGTGTGTGTGTGTGTGTGTGTGTGTGTGTGTGTGTGTGTGTGTTTGAGCACTGGTAATGATGCAGCCACATTTCAGGGCCTGGTCTCTGTTGAAATCCAGCCCCGCTGACCCTTTCAGCTCGGATGCAGCCCGTCTCTATTCCTGTGGAGCACATTGTTTTCTAACAGCCAATTTAAGCAGGGTTCTGTCAGAAGCAGCAGTTCTGTGGTGGCAGCCATCTCCCACAGTCTGCTTACACAAAGCCTACAGCGCAGCAGACACCGGAAAGAGCCTCCTGCGAGCTCAGAACTTATTGTGTCTTATAACACCGTTGTATTTTATGTTCGTTGGCACAAAGAATGCAACAGTGCTCCCCAGATCAGCTCTTGGGCTGCGCAGGACTGTACAAAAGTATGAGGCCACCATTTCGTGACCCAGTTCAATCGACCACTGTTTTAGCAAAAGGTAGAATTACCGTATACAGTTTCATCGTCGATCAGTTTCTTTATCGAAATGCAGTCAGACGGAAACAGCTTTAGTGCGACCGAACCTTAGACGACCGTTTTACAGTCAGAGAAGCTCGATGAGGAATGCCCATTGGTAGGATAATAGACGAGAAACCACGCTTTCGGAAGGGGAACAGGGTGAAAAGGCTGCGATATGGAATGAAGATCAGTGGAAAAGAGGATTATGGTGTGACAAATCCCTAAACAAACTATCGCGCGTTGACGAAATGGACAATTTGTTATAACGAAACGAAAATCTGTTGGTGGCTTCAGACTCAGGCACAGTATTGTATGTATATGCACACACACACACACACACACACGGCATATTTGTGTTTCCATTCAGCCCTATTTGTATTCAGGCATACGCTGGCCGATGTAATATATGCAGGCAGAGCTTCAAGCAGAGTTTGCCACTGAATTATTTCTGAACCGCCTCGCCCTGGAAAAGCAAACCCACTTGGATGCCCTAACCCCAGCTTTACAAAGACAGACCCGCTCAGCAAGCCGCAATTATGTGCAGAACATTCTGATCCCGGCAGCCTTTGATGCACCCGGCGAAACGCGCCTCGTGAGGAGAGGTGGAAACTGGGGCCGAGGGGTTGAGGAGCGAGCAGATCGTAAACCCAGATCTTCAGGACGAGATCTATCGGACCGACTCCCTGTCTTAGGACCAGGCCGGGTAAAACGCAAGATCTGTATAGTTTATAGCTGTAAGTTACTGTCTGTTAGGGGTTCATTTGGACAAGGGTAATCATTTTTTATTGGGTTATCACACTTTAAAGGTGCAACCTGCCGTCCTGAAGCGACTAACTGGCGGTTCCGCTGGTGGGTTTCCAGGTCGCATTTGCCTTTCCTATACAACCCCCCTGCAGTTCGGGTTAATCTCAGGGAGCAACACTAGCTCAGCACGGGGCTGGTGAGTAAAAGCGTCAGGCCTTAAAGTTAACCCGTGAAGAGTTAAGTGGTGACCAACGGTGTAAATAAACCCTCACCTAGGCCATTTCTACCGGTTAAGTCCTGAAACCTGATAACAAACACGTGGCAGTCCGGGGAAGCTGTGAATGCGGGAGCGGTTAGCGTTTGAAAAGCAAAGCAAAGTGCTTCTGCGAGGTAATACATGCCTTCTTATCGCATTAGCGTAGCGAGCCTGAGCGAAGGTGCGTCGCCTTTCAATTGCCGTTCGCTGGAAATGCCGTTAGCCCGAGGCTAAGTGGAGCCGTTATTCAAAGAGATGAAATGGAGATCTCTTAAGTGGCTCTGAAAAGGTCAGAAGAAGAAGAAGAACCGCGAGAGGAGACACAGCCGAGCGACGTAGCACGTTAGCCCGTGTCAGTAACAGAGCCGGGATTACGGATGAATCCTTCATGAGACGCCATACCCCATTTTCGGATGCACTGAAAACCCGAGCGGGAAAACACGAAAAGCCTGCTGAGGGCAGCACGAAAAAGGGGAGGCATGGCGACGGGAACCGTTCTCTACATACATTACTGCCGTATTTACGACAGCCGGGGAACGCTGATGTTCGGAATAACCTGCAGATTAGATACATTTTCTTAGCAAATGGTGCTGATGGTGCATCTAAAAAAACAGTACGAATAATGGCGTAGTTTTGGAGCACTCAAGTTTGGTCTCAAGATCATAAACGGGCGCTCTCGGTCTCGCTCTCGGTCTCGATCTCATTCGCACTCGGGCCTCGCTTCGGTCTAGCGGTAAGGTGGTCTCGGAAACAGTTGTCGAGACCAGCCGGTAATGTTAGTTATAATAATTCATTCATTCATTCACTCATTATCTCCCGCCTTAATCCACACAGGGTCGCGGGCCAACTCCAGGGGCAAGGGCAGGAACAACCCTAGACAGGGCACCAATCCATCGTAGGGCACACACACACACACAGACACATAGAGTCATGCACACAGTCACACACTAAGGGCCACTTTAGAGACACCAATTAACCTAACATGCATGCATTTGGACTGTGGGAGGAAGCCTGAGTAAAAATGCATTAAATGGATAAAGATGTATCTCCTGTAACTGGAACTTACCTAGAGAATTTCCTCTAGACTGGGATTGTTTTCCCTTTGCTGCTGCTTCCTTCACACTATGGCCTTTGGCACACCCAGATGCAGTCGCTTGTTTGTTAACCGTCTTTCAGACCCATTTTCCGCACTGGACTGCACCACCTGTCTTCGGTCTATGAATTCGGTCGCTCCCCTCGCAGGCATTTCTATAAACATCGATTCATTTGTGCATTGTTGAGTTTGTTTGCACCAGACCAGCGATTCTGGTTAACTACAGACCGTGGGCCAGAAGGACCAGGTTTGAATCCCACCACTGAAAAGCTGGCACTGTTGGGTCCTTGGGCAAGACCGTTAACCCGCAATTGCTTGGGTACTCGGATTGTAATGTGGAGTGTATGGTTGTTGTAAGTCTCACAACTGGACAAATGGGGAACTTTGCTCGTATCTGCGTTTTGATTGCCAGGCGTTAAACCCTGCAAAAGGTCACCAGGGCTGTGACTGTCACTTAGAACTGTGCTAAACTCATTTCTGGCAGTTTGTCTAAAAAAAACAAACAAAAAAAAAAGACACTGATCAGAGTTTGAAATGAATTCAGAACCCAGCTGTCCCGTCTGTAAATAACGGCATCCCGTCGTGACTTTAAAGCGGGTTCACGGTGCGCTGGGCAGTCGCAGGCGATACGCTAATTAAACTTTGCGTTATTGCCGTTCAACCTTTTCGCAAGTGCAGATGCCGCGGAGCGTCACGTTTTCCGTCTGTCGGGAATCCAGGGCATGCTTTCAGAATTTAAAAATGACCCTTGTTATTTTTAAGTGTCGTAGCTCGATCGGTACACGAGCGGCATAGCAACGAGGCTAATTAGCCATCGCATTTTCGGGCCGGACTCAAAGCACTGGCTGTGATTACTATGCAATATAAGATACAATGCTAGACAGAATCAAGTTTTTCTTCTTCACATGCTGTGCAATTACCATATTGTTCGTTTATTTTTCTGTGGATTCCGTCTACATGGCAGTCTAAAGCCGTATTTATCATAAACCGGTCAGGGCAAAAATGCGAGCAACGGATTCCTGGGCATTTTTGGAACGTATAGCTGTACGAGCTATAGCACAAACAGCTTAGCGCGGAGGCTAATTAGACGTCACATTACCAGTGCCTGATTGTAATGTTCGATTCCATTGTAACCCAATTAGGCGAATGAGAATGAAGGGACGGCGGACTTAATGAATGCCAGACTTAATGGGGGTCAGGACGCAACGACAAGGTTAACTAACTATCTGACTTCGGTGGCAGAGTCTTTTTTATTTCAGTGTATTCCAATTAGCAAATAACAATAACAAAGAAACCTGAATGCCAAACGGCAAGCCCAGTCTGTCTGCATGACCCCAGACCCAGTCCCCTACAGTCTGCCAATCTGGAAATGGAACCTCTAAGCCTCTGGTGAGGCACAGGGACAATATCAGAAATCCACTGGGATTGTACGGATGGGGAGTCAGAAACCAGACACAGCTGGAGCTGTAATAACTGAGAGTCATGAACTGGGAACTCCTGCCTGAATCCGGAGCCCACTGCGAGCGATCTGGATCCCAATGAGACCCTGTCTGATTCGTATCCCACCACTGGTGAGGTGAGGTGAGGTTTGTCTGCTGATCTTGAGGACTTTGTGACGGCACAAGGATGAGGTGGCACTTCGCGGTCGTGGAACGCGACCTCAATCCTTTCCCCAACCGTGTCCCAACCCAGGTCGCCATCATTTGTCTGTTAGTGGGAACCCCCTTTGTTCACGCCTTCGGAGTTCCTTAAGCCGCGGCCGGGTCAGGGGCTTGATGTGTTTCAGTCCATGGATTCTGAGATTTTAACGGATTGTTCCAGACATGCAGCTCTAGCACTGAGCTCTACAGCCTAACAACAAGGCTAATTGGCCGTCAGATGGGATGCGGAGACAGCTCAGGTTTATTAGAAAAGATCACAGACTTAATGGAGGTCAGGAAGAATTTTAACAAACCCACTCTGGCGTTAGCATTCCTTTTTTTTTTTCCGTATCTGCTCACCAGTTATCTTTTCAGTATCTGCTTATTCGTGGACTGCAGCAGTGCGGCCGCTCGTGCGTATCATCGCAAACTTTTCAGGCAGAACTTCTGAACAGTCCTTTGGGTACGCTTTGAATACGAAAGCCCTCGCTAAATTTGGAGTCCATTTCTTTGGCGATTATTCCAAACATTACCAGAGGAGCACAGACCAGCCCCACCCTCTTCTTCTTCTTCTTCTTCTTCTTCTTCTTCTTACATTCTCATATTCCTTTAATCTCCGTCTGCCTGTCTGGAGTTTCTGCTCTCTGGGGTGCAGAGCTCTCAGGAGGCAGACCCTGCGGCCCGGCGCCGGATTGTTGTCTTTTGTACACACAGCCAGGTGGAGGCTTAGTAATGATTTAGCTTGGGATTTATGGTGGTGGCGTTGGGTACAACGTGCACGTAGAACTGCCCGTTTTGTTTTCGGCCAGCAAATTTAGATGTCGGTTCAGAATGATCCTGTTCACTTCCTTCGGCCTTGTGCTCTTGGTGTAATCTTTACGGGATATTCCTTCCTTGGAGCTTCCTCTGTTGGTAGACAGTTTGTTAGTTGCCTTTTCTAGGTTCATGCAAATCTGCAATTCTTCTGAAATGTTTTCGAATATTTACAGAGTTTTTCTTAGCCACTGTCACCCTAGCCTTGCACAAATAGGACTGTGGACCTAGATACTCGTGAAGCTGCTTTGAGACGCCCCTACCCTTACCCTTAGCCTTTAACCTTAGATGACAACAGATCCCCAGTGCCAAATGAATTGGGAAGTAGCTCCTTGTTGCTCCAGCATATCCCACAGATGCTCGTTAGGATCCTGATGCTCGAAATCACAAAGTTTGGCGGTGTACCAGTGCGTGATATCCTAGTAACTGCAAATAGTATTGATTCGTAGGGGTATACCTGGTCTATCGAGTAGGTTTTTGTAGTAGTTTGGTATGCGCTATATTGACGTCCATATGCGAATGCATGAGCCAGGGCTTCCCAGCAGAATGTGGCCCGGATCAGCACAGTTCCTTCACCTGCTTGTTTTCCTCCGGCAGTGCACCCTGGCGCCATCACCTGCCCAAATCAACAATGTCATTTCTGTCATTTTTAATGAAGCTCTACCTGGGACAACTGATTCTGGAGCCAGGGTCAACAGTGTAGGAACGATAACTGTCTGTCTTTGACTCCTGGCTTTTTGAAGGCACCAGTCAACACGATTATAAAAAAGGACAGGACCTGGAAACCAAGGCAGAGTGACAAGTAGAAGCCTCAGGGATGAAGGGACCAGAGAGGCTGTGTCTGCCCTTGCACTGAATTCATGCTTCCTAAACTTGCGACTGAAACCACGAGAGCCCCCCCCCCAAAGTGATTACAGAACACACAGGCCAAGAACGGAAAGATTAGAGCAAGTGCGTTACGGATTTGAAGATCACGCCACGCATTCGTTCGGCTATTTAAGCTCCCCGGACAAAAGCAGACAAACGTAGCTCTAAGCATTCCCGCCAGGATTGGTTCTAATATTAAAGAGCCCCCCCTAACTGCAGAATTCTAGGTCAAGGCGGATTCCGTCGGCCCCTTCGTCTGTTTTTCGGTTCTGCAGGGGCATTCCACAGGGGCAGGGGCAAGGTCAAGGTCATTTCCGTGCCCACATAGATTGTTCTTGTGTCAATTAACAGTTAGGACCAAGGATTTAAACAAAGGAACACAGATTTTCTTAGATACTCGTCAGGGGGGCTCCAAGGAAAAAAGATCGGATGTAGCAACCCCCTGCTTTAAACCACCGAGTTACAGGATTCATGGTTGGTTATGGATCTAAGCTGAATAAATGTGCTCATATTCACTCTTTTCTCTAGTAACAAACAGCCCTGAGGGGTAGGGCTCCGAATTTGAATGGCGAAAATCTAAAATGTAAAAGGCCCGGACATCTGACGCCCTTTGAACCCGTAAAATGCATCCATGTTCAGAATATCTGCAACTGTCGACAAAATGAAACGCTTAACCGTTGTCATGTTATGGTAAGTAATGTTGCGTTACGCCCTGCGCTCTGATTTACATTATTATAATCATTTACACAACTCCGACCGAACCCGACACAACTCACCCACCTTGCCGGAGGCTTGTTCGCGAACCCAGCCTGTGGCCCCGGGGTCTGGCGTCCAGAAAAGATTAGATCAGGTGCCAAAGAGGGACCAAGACAAGCCAGGAGGGAGACGGGACCTGATGGCACAGGGCCAGGTCTGGTGCAGGAGAGAATGTTGGCCTGGCGCCGGATGTCGGGTCTCGTCAGTTCTGATTTCCTTCGGCAGTGCTTTTCGCAACGGAGCATGTCTGCAAGCCTAGGGTGAAAGTGGCAAGGGAAGCTCCCTAAACGCTGTAAGGAAGAAAGCTTGGGAGAACCAGGCATCGAAAAGGGTCAAAACCTATTTGGGCAGCCTAGATGATGCAACGTAAGTCCGACCTGAAAGCAGTGGAACAGCTCAGTGTGTGGACTGGAACAGGTAGCATAAGGGGAGAAAACAGAATGTGTAGTCATGGATGTTAAGAACGCAGATTATGAACAGAGCATGTCTATGACATCGTAGCTAGAAGGAGAGGAGCCAGGAGAAGAGCCAACACAGGCGACAGAGAGGGATCACGTGAGACGCCAGTCGCTTTTCAAAACGTCAGTTTGCTAGCTGATTAAAATGATTGGTAACGAAACGCAACGCTTTTGAGTCGACGGAACGGTTTTTTCCCCAGGCCTTAGACTTTTGGCCCCTCGCCGTATCGTTTCCTTTTTTCGTCCCGTTAAATTTCATCAGTACGTCCTGTCATTACATCATCCGTTTCCTTTCAAATGGCCATTTTGGTACAATTAATGATCTCTACAAAGCAACGGTATAATTGGATTTGGAGGCTTTGTGGGAAAAAAGGGCTGGACATGAATAATTCCTTTATCTGGAAATGCATTAGGTTAATGGAGACCAGTTCATCTCGCACCCTTCTAGCAACATTCTTAATTCCAGATCCACATCCATTCATGGACCTCCATCTCAGCCATAAAGCTCTTTTCACAGAGCGGGCTGCTGATTCATTGTGCTGCCTATCGAATCGGGTTAGGTTCGAAATCTCATTTCGACATGTTTGTTACGAAGTGTAACAATCTCTTGGCCCTTCTTGAGCATTTTGGATAATTCACAAATGAACCCAGGGTGGAAATTGCTCGATGTGGGCAGTTGACGTGCAGGAAAAGTACAGTTTCTTTTTCCCTTTCTGCACGCACATGGTCAGCGAGCACTTTAGGAGGACCACCTTTACTCGTTTGTGCAGTCATGTGTAACCATCAGCCAGTCCTGTGCAACGATCAGACAGACGTTGATGTAAATGCTGATGAGCTTCTGGTGCGTAATGATGTAAACTGGCTCAGCGAAGGAAGGGTGTTGGAGCGCTTCTGGGCTAGCCGAAGGGAAATCGCAACTTTTTCGGCACGGCCGAAGAAAGCCAGGGAGCAACATCATTTGTAAGAAGAGAGAAAGAAGATGGGACCTCATGACCACTGTCCGTTCCTTCAAGAAGAAACTGGAGGTGTTCAGTGAAGAGCCCAACGGCGCTGGGGCATTTTAAGCGTGAGATAACGTTGTGACAACGTCACTTCATTCAGAACCCTTTTCTGGTCAAAGATGTCACACGGTTTTCAAAAGAAGTCGCCCAGCTTTTCATGTGGCCAAATCCTGGGACTCTCCAGATGTAACCGATTGATCTCCAAGGAGATGTCGGCGTGAAAGAACATTTTGGAGGAACAGAGCATGCCACGTTCTGGCTCCAAACGGTTTCCGAGAGAGCTTTTTTCAGGATAAGAAAGTAACCCTATACGTCTTGACTATGTTTTTTTTTTCTTTTTCTCTGCAAAGCTTTTTCCGCAGTTAACAGTATTCAAATCGACTATTGTTCCAGACTCACCAGTGAGCACCTTCACAAGTGTAGGAGAATGGAATTGTCAACATTTCAGCCCAGATTTAAAGTCCTGGCAGGAAAAACAAGAGCTCACTTCTCTCACTAAACAAGAGACAGCGGAGAGATGTAAATAACAGGGATAAAAAGAGAAAAAGCAGGAGTTCAAGCTGCTCAGCTGTTCAGATGTGTGTTCTTGTTTTCGCTATTAATTGGTTCGGACTTTGGGGACGTGAGGTTTAGATGTTTGTTTAGATTGTTCTCTTTTTGAAGCACTTTCAGATGTTTTTTTGTACTATGTCTCATTTATCCAGTTCGGTGTGAAAACGGACCATTAATATTGTTCAGATATGATTTTGAAATGCTATTTATTTGTTGACTATATAATAGGTTGACTTGATTTACTACTGGGCTTCTTAAATCATAGTCGAAATTAGACGTAACTCGACCTTACTGAATTTGTGTTAAATACCCCCGGCGTAGAGTTAACTTGATCTGGCAGACAGGCTATAAGAACCCGTTTGACCTTTCTGTACGATGGTGCCGAGAAAAGCGTCTCAGAATGGTGGGGTGGCGCAAAATAAAACAAGGACCTGTGCAAGAACTTGGACTTTTGCTCCAAAGTCCAGAACACTCTGAATTTCGTTGGCACTTTGGCTGTCTGAATGGATGAATTTCACATGGATGCCCTTCCACTACTGTAGCTGTCCGTTCCTAAGGGTATGTGCCTGTCCTATTGTAAGTAGTGCTCCTTTGGGGTTGTATATTCTCTCTAACCTATAGCCATATACTGTAAAAGGCTTCACATTCACATGCAGAAGGCTCTCTTCATTCACATTTTTGCCTTCCGTCAAACAAAAGTGTTCTCAGCGGAATCTCCGTCACATTTAACCACCAATTCGTAAACATTCGTACCCTTCGTAATGACCGACGTGGGGATCCAAGAAGACGTCTAAAAAATATTCAGACCCATCCCATCATAGCACCTGCACTACAACCAGCTTAAACCAACTTGGACCAACTTGGAACTGCTACGATCTTGATCTTGACACGACCCAAACCTTATTACGCTATGCTTATCTGAATCAGAGTGCTAATACTATTAATACTATTCTTATATTATTGTTATTCCATTCCTGTGTCATTTCGCATGCAGAAAGCTTATAGAAGTCCAGCTAGCGAGAGTTAATTACTCTCTCATTAAGCCCCTTATACTATCCCTTATACAGAGGCTCGTTTGTTTTGCCCCTCTCGCGTGAACGAGCGCCTATAAGACAGACACAACACATGGTGACTCGAACGGAAATTCCACCTTAACACGTCCTGTCTTCCGTTATTTCTTCTCAGCATAGCAATCGGCGCACCTCGCAAAAAAAAAAAAAACCTCGCGACTCCTGTCTCAGGAACAACATTAGCATGCAGTGTAGGTGTTGATGAGAAACAGAATCATTGATTGGCGTCATGAAATGGGGCTTTGATCTAAGGGATTTCGCCGGCAGCGCTGTTGCAGCGGGCGCGCTCCGCCGGTCGCCGTTTACTCAGTTTGGCCGGTGTTTGGGAGCTCTGTACGGACGCTCACCAAAGGTCTCCCTGTGCCTTCAGGCCGGGGCTCGCAGCATGGCGCATTTTTGCGTTACGTCGCCTCGGGTGCTTTAGACAGGAAAATCAGAGTTAAACCTGAAGCACAAACCAGGGAGAGGCAGCCGGGGCTAGAAATGGTGTCCGTGTTGTGCCCAGGAATGCCCCGTCTTTCATATCAGTATGGCGGCGTCAATGAGCAGTCCTAAATGAGGGACCTCTGATGAGTACGAGCATGCTCTGCTCACTCTTGACTTCTAGTATTGATTGGTTTAAAGACTTGTTCGAGGGAAGCTACGCGATAGGAGCATCTGTTTGTCTGCGTAGGAAACTGCGGTAGTCCAGGGTTCAAATCCCACCTCTGCCGCACCTGCCACCGTTGGGTCCTTAGCAACCCCCCGTTGCTTGAATTGTAAGACTGTATCAGTTGTAAGTCGCTCTGGATGAGGGCGTCTGATAAATGGCCTAAATAAAAAACATCTAAGTGGTTAACATTTGGGAATCAGAAGAAACTCTTACTTGCTTCTCACTGGTCACTGGGTGAACCAAATTGCATAGGAACACCAAAACAGCACATGCTTTATTTTTCTATACAGTCTTACAAAGAAGTTCAGGAGTCCTGCTCAAATTACATATTCATTCATTCACTTATTATCTTCCGCCTAATCCGCACGGGGTCGCGGGCCAGCCCGTGCCCACCCGGCAACTCTGGACGGAAGGGCAGGAACAACCCTAGACGGGGCGCCAATCCATCGTAGGAGACACAGTCACGCACTAACGGGCGCATTAGAGACACAAATTAACCTAACACGTATGTCTTTGGACTGTGGGAGGAAACCGGAGTACCCGGAGTAAACACGCAGACACGGGGAGGACATGCAGACTCCACACAGAAAGAACCCAGGCCGCCCCGAGCATCTGCTCCCTTGGTTTAGCCCTTTTAGCGCACTTGTCCCTTACTCTTAAATGAACGGCAAATGCGATTGATTGCAAGAGCCTTATCAAGGTCCCTTTTGCCGTCCATTTAAAAGTATGGGACAAATATGTCCCTTGGTCCTCCAAAGGGTTAACCACAGCACAATCTTAACAAATCCTGCTTTAGAAACAGAAGAACACCCGTGATCATTACACCGTGTGCTTCACTCGGTACAATGGAGCTGCTGTAATGACTTTCTGCCATAAGTGCCCTGCAAAGTGATGAAAGTTGGCTTCTGAGTGGGCTTCCCGTCGCTCCCCATCCAGCCCATGCCGAAATCTTTGCACAGCGAGGGTTAGTTTAAAAGGCATCTCACTTAAGATCTCTTGCCATCCTTTGTAGCACTCGCTGCAGAATTCCAGCAGGAACCGTTCAACTTTTGTTCTGTTGGACACACTTTTGGAGGAAAGCTCTGCCAGAGGAAAGAGCAGTCCCGGGCTGGGACGCCAGTCCATTGTGATGCCCTGTCGTCGTACCATATGCGCTTTAAAGTCCAGCCTGGGGTTCGAACCCAGGTCCAGGTCTGTGTTGCATCGGCCGCTCACCCTGTCGGTACGAAATTCATTCTAAATAAAGCGCTTTTGCTATTGTTCTCACACACAGACCGTTTGCATATTGTCCACTCCAGCAGACGTTTGCATGGCACGGGAACGGCGCCTGATATCATTTATTACAAAAGGCGTCAACTGATTACTAAAAGCTGCAGGCCTCGTGTAAATGGAAAGGAAAAAGCCGCCGTGCGCCCCGAGCGCAAGTCGATCGTTTGCGTTGCTGGTTTTAAATCACGATTAGCATCTCAATCTGAGCAGGATGAGACAATGGGGGAGAAGCAAATAAGCGAGACGGAGCTGGCAATTATGATGTGGCTGGAATATTAAAAAAAAAAAGGGAGATGAACGCACAGTGCTTTTTAAGCCCCGTAGAAATATTCGATTCTATTCTAGATTCAGCAGGTAAAAGGTCTTTGACTTATTCATGCTTTAAGAGAGCTTATGAGGGACTTTGCTGTCTGTTCTAGGCTGTGCTAACGTCTCTTCATTTTGGCCAGGGGTGCACAAACTTTTTCCAAAGACTCTAGTATGCGTTAACACGTTACCTACCAGCTAGACCATCTGACACATTATATATTAGCATGTAATATGTGGGATGTGACTTGCTTCATGTTGTTTTGTTTACAAATATCATCGTTAGCATGCTAACCGCTAATCGCTAAATAGCTTAGTTGTGGCTATACTTTAGCTCTCAGCAAGTGAGACTTAAATCATGACACCTTCTTAATAACTAAATAATAATAATAATAATAATAATAATAATAATAATAATAATAATAATAATAATAATAATAATAATATAACTTTTATTGATTTGAGGTAGGGCAGCACAGTGGCTCGGTGGGGTAGCACCATGGTCTCAGAACAAGAAGGTTCCGGGTTCAATCCCAGGGTGGATCCCTTTCTGTGTGGAGTCTGCATGTCCTCCCCGTGTCTGCGTGGGTTTACTCCAGGTACCCCGGTTTCCTCCCACAGTTCAAAGACATGTGTGTTAGGTTAATTAATGTCTCTAAAGTGGCCCTTAGTGTGTGTGTGTGTGTGTGTGTGTGTGTGTGTGCCCTATGATATATTGGTTTGTTTCTGCCCTTGTGCCCAGAGTTGCCAGATGGGCACCGGCAGGCCCCGTGTGGATTAATAAATGATCTGAGTTCCATAACTTGGACACACAGCTTACGAGCGTCTTGATTACGGAACGAATTCGAATCAAAACTGTATTTTAATCAGTGCCAGCTTAGTTCGACGTTTTAAATGTGGAAATCGAACTTATGCGCCGTGATTTAGTCAAAAACAAACCTTTGAATTAGCCACCCGAGGTGTGTTTTCTAGGTTGGAGTGACTTTAAAGAACAATTTCCTACAAAAGCAAACGAGAGCACAAAACAATGAATCAAGTCGACCCATCAACAATGGTCCGCAATCAAAGGGATCATTTTTTTCCCCTCAATCAAAGCTGCACAGCAATGCCACAGGATTCAAAACTAAGCCGACTGTTTCACCGAAGGGGCTAGAATTGCCCAGCCATAAAATTACCAGTAATAAGAATAATAATAAGCTGAAAAAGAATAGAACATTTGCTCGGAAGATAACTGCTGCTTTATATTGGTGCACCGAAACGTGAATGAAATTATTTCGCAGCAATCACTTCGGAGAGAAAACGAATCTGTCTCTAGAGCTTGGCTCTAGAGATTGGGTTTGGGTGAATAAACGACACCGATTGATTTTCAGTGCCGTATAAAGTTGCTCGTACTTACACAGGGTGTAACGAGAAACGCTGGACAGTCGTACGCCAAGGTTTAAGCACGCTCGAGTCAAGTCAGGTTTATTTCTATACCGCTTTTTTCCTATATTCGCTGATTTAGATGATCTGCTATGGCCAATCCCAAATGGAACAACAGTGGCAAGGAAAATTTCCTTGAACGTTATGAGGAAGAAACCATGGGAGGAGCAAGAGTCCGATAGCAAGCCGACCTGCTAGGGTGTCTCACGTTAAATGTGAGAATAAAACTCATTTATCTAGTCAATTTAATTCAATTTTATTTCTATAGCGCCTTTTACAGCGTAGCATTGTCTCAAAGCAGCTTTACAGTAACGCAAGATCTTAAAAGGCCAATCCCAAGTTGAGCAAGCCTAGGGCGACAGTGGCGAGGAAAAACTCCCCAAAATGTTTGGCAGAAACCTTGGGAGGAACCAAGACTCAACAGGGGACCCGTCCTCCATGGGCGGCCTAGATGGTAATTAAATAAATACT
>JAYJMA010140627.1:0-15165 GCA_036873895.1 Parotocinclus cabessadecuia | reverse complement strand
AAATGGACCGTCGAATGTCTGAATAGTTACGAATACAAGGTGTTCAAATTGGAGGTTCCACTGTATAAGAATTAATATTACCTATAATATATTGCATACATTTATTACCTTTAAAAAGTCATTTGATTGCTTTTATGCATTACTTGTTTAATTACCGTGTTCTAAATAACTGATAAAGATAATACATTGTAGTGGAAATTGAGACAGCTGGGTTCAAATGGACTCAAAACAAACAATACTATATAACAATACTATAACAAATGCTGGTCCGAAACGTCAAACTTCGCACCAAGTAAGCATTGGTTATCCAGACCGAACTGATGCAACCATTCAATGCAAGCCATTGTGGATTAAGGGCCCATTGATCCCTAGACCTTCTAATCATTCACATTTAGATTTATGGCATTTAGCAGACGCCCTTATCCAGAGCGACTTACAACTCATACAGTCTTACAATTCCAGAAATTGTAGGTTAAGGGCCTAAAGGACTCAACTGTGGCATCTTGGCCGAGGTGGGATTTGAACCCTGGACCACAGTCCACACAGTCCGTAGTATAGTCCCTTCAGAACTGCGATGAAACGCCATTGTTGTGTTGGACACACCCTCATAGCTGAACCCAGACGAAGCCTTCTGCATTTATTTTCTCCAGGTTATGCAAAAACCTCTCATGTGTCGACACGCATCTCAAGTTGTTGACATGATCTCTGATGCGTCTATATTACAACTATCTGTCACCTAGCCAGCATCTTAGTTATGAAATTGTATTTACCTGTATGTGTACGGGCCGAGCTCAGTCACTGCAGGTTTGTCTCCAGCCAGCACCTCCGCAGGATTTGTCAGATTAAAGAAGTAAAACTGCATGTACACAGGAGGAGGAGGGTCCTGCCACACCATAAAGGCCTCTGTACCATTTTCCAGTACCACTTCCTGTTAGGTAATGGTGGAGATCATTTGTACAACGCTAGGAGACGTGTGACTGAGAATTCACCCTATATACTGTACTAATTCAGACAAGAGTTGCCTAGTCGCAGAGCAGTTATGAACGCCTCACACCCCATGTCGTGCACTGAGACAATTCCTTAATCCCTAGAAATGCCCAGTGGCATGCCTTTGCAGGCTGATCTCTAACACTTACCAGGACACTGGGGTACACGTGGTGGGCGCAGTTAGCACCAGAGACCCCCAGACCAATCACGACCCCGACTACGTCGGTGCGGGGTTTGCATGTCCACCCACTGTCCACGTGGGTTTACTCCAAGCACTACAGTTTCATCCCAAATTCCAAAGGTTAACTGGTCGCTCTAAACCCCCAGTGTGAATTATGCCTGACCAGTATCGATGTAACCTTGCCTTTGAAAGTGATTCGACATCGAATGCACTGCTCACCAAAGTTAAGGGATATTTAATTGGGAAATGAAATAATCCCTCATTTTTGTAAGTAGTGTAGTAAGAAACTGTTATGTCCTAGGGAGTGCAGTATTTGATATGCAGTTCGACAAAATACTGACGTCTAATAGCTAAGGGAAAATGGAAATGTTCTGTTTTAGATCTATTAACAACACGTTTAATAGTCAGCCAAGTGAAATGGCGTAATATCATGCCTATAGACCCTGTGGAGAGATTCCCAGTTTCAGTTTTTACACCCTGCATATTGTTTGGGATCCAGTTCCCCACTGACTTCAAATGGTACGAAATAATGCCTCCACTCACTATGTAGTCTATTTTTGGGACGGAGCAGCATTTACAGCACACGTAGAGCACAATTTGAGTAAAACTGTAGGAATTAACACCGCGAACATACCATTTGGAATGCGCTATTTAAGATCCCAAAGGAGGAGCGATAGGAACGTCTTTATACCCTACGTAGTGCACTCTCATTTAAAAGGAAGCAATTTGGGACGCAGCCGTCCGTCTATTAAAATATTGCAGTAAACAAGGCAGCGACTTGTTTCGACTTGTACGGACGCATTTTCTTTAAAACTAAACAAGTCGACATGTTGTTATGACCAACACTGTATGCTAAGCTAAATGTCACGAGCAGCTGTCGGTTAGTTAGTTACGGATTCTCTTACCTTTTTAATCCTATTGTACAAGAAGATTTGGAAAACCTGAGTCAAAACAAGTACGATTCCCGCTATTATCAGCAGAACAGAGAGAACTCCGGTGCCGTAAACGCAGCAAGACTTCATTATCGGTATTACTTTAAACAAAGCGTTGTTATGAAACCCCAAGTTATGAGGCTGCGGTTGCTTTTGCGCTCGCGCTTACTTTCTTTCTCTCTTTCTCTGTCTCACAGTGCGTCTCCTGTCACGGCCCATCTTCAACAGCGCATGCGCTGTTAAAATATTGCCTATGTACGCTGTTTTCTTTTTTGAGGAAAAAAATAAGAGAGCCGTTTTTGTGGATGCTGTTAGTATTCATGGCATGAAACGTAGTAATACATTAATACGGGTTGTATTTCGACCAGAAATACATATACAGAAGAATACAGAATACAGAAGGTATCGACTGTTAAAGGATTTTTTGAATGCTTTATTAACAGATAATGATTGGAAAAAGCATGGCTTATACCCTGCACATCTATTCCCAGTAAAGCAAGAGTAGTGCATTTGAAGATCCTTCACAATGTACTATATATCCCTCAAATTAGTTAACTGCAAAAATCCAATTCGGTCAAGTGCAATGTGAGAATAGAATAGAACAGAATAGAATAAAATAGAAAAATAGAAAAGCTTTATTGTCACTGAATAAACATTGTTGTTAACAGTATTTAAAACAGTGAAATGAACTTTACCATCCTTACTAAGGCAGCAATTGGGGAAAAACTGTACATGTGCAAAGTAACACTCAAGTATAGGTCCAAATGTACGGGGAATATTTACAAGATAAAGAATATATACGTACATATAGGCTACTGGATAACTAAATTAAAGTGATAAACGATAAATGTCCAAAGCCATGTGTTAGGTTAACTGATTATACTAAATGGGCATGTGTATATATACTTGAGTATGACCTAGGCTCAAAGGCCTATTTGGGCAAACTTAGGTCGTCAGTGGCAAGGGAAAAACTCCCTAAACCTTAAGAAAAAAAAACGTGGGAGGATCAATAATCACAAAGACTGTCCTGGGGCATCCTATGTGATATGTGTAAGAATTAAAGTTATGCAATAAACATTACATAATTACCATACAATAATTATTCTTTTTAGATAAATAAATAACTGAATTGTGACGGCTTATTTCTGTACTGTACCCTGGTCGCTTTAAACGAAAGAACGAATGAACGAATACGGTATATCGCGGGTGCAGCGCGCATGCGCGTTCAGACGCGGTAAAATCATCCTATTGGGTTGCCAGCGGTTGAACTTATGCTAAGCTAACTCCGTATTAACGCTGTTATATTTGAATAAGTTTTGGTTTATATGACGTGACAGGATCTAGCGGTAAGCACTTCTCTTTAAAAAAAAATCTAATTTACAGATTTAAGCTTGTAGTGTGAAAGTTGAATGTTGAAACAAGTTAGTTGTGCTCGTGGTATCGAAGCAAAGATAAACAAACAAAACAAACAAACTAGCTCACTGGAGCAACCTAAAAGCAACGCAAAGCAAAGCAAGCAGCAGATTCACATTAAAGACACGGAATTTATTATTGATTTAATGCCCCGTGTTACTAGGAGTCTAAATGGAATAACTTATAACGTAACAACAATTCAAAATAAGGCACATTTAACATAAACAGAACTGGCTTAAAATCCACTTAATGACATCTAGCACAAATAAAGTCTGCAGAAACGTCGTTAAATTTGGGAGATGTAGAAGAAACGTCAGTAAATCTGGTTTCAGATGGACTTAAAGGTTAATTTCAGGATCTTAATGTTAATGACCATGAACCTTTCTGTGCAATTCACGCTTTATTGATGTTTTTGATAGCAACATTGACCATATATTGTTTTTTTAACCATAAGCTGGACATTAATTTCACTATAAAACTGGAGCTCATTGATTCATTCAGGTGACCTGAGCTCACTTTTCTCTCTCTCTCTCTCTCTCTCTATCTCTCTCTCTCTCTCTCTCTCTCTCTCTCTCAATTTTCAATTTCAATTTTAAAAGCTTTATTGGCATGACAAATGTTACAATGTTTTTGGGTACAAAACCGAGAACATATACAAATTAAAAATTACAAAAAGAAAGTAAAATACATGTAAATTACAAAATAAAATACAATACAATGAAAACAGAAACAACAACAACTCTCTTACCCCCCATCTCACCCCCCCCCCCCCTCTCTGTGTCTCTATCTGTATGTCTCTCTCTGTTTCTCTATATCTCTGTTTCTCCCACCCATTGTCTCTGTCTGGCTCTACCCCACTGTCTCACTCCCCTCTTCTCTCTGTTTCTGGATCTGTCTGTCTGTCTCTCTATCTGTCTCTCTCCCCACTCTCTGTCTCTCTCGCAGTCTCTCTGTCTCTCTCTTTCGAAAGACAACTGCAAATCTGTCGCAGTGTCTCTACGTCCTGTTTCACGTCGAGTACAGAGGTCATGTGAGTGATATGTTTTAGTATGTTGTTCCCTTTTTGCTGGCCTTTGGTACACTAAGCGCTTCTGCAGTGCTTGACTTACACTGTGTCCCAGACTTTATGGACACCCCTTCTAATCAGCGATCTGTCATTTCACACACACGCAGCTAACAGGATCACAACATGATGGGTTTGTGCTCTTATCTAGAGCAATTTACAGGTGTGTGTTAGAGGGCCCAACAGTTGTATATTGGCAGTGCTGGAATTTGACCCCTGAACCTAGTGGTCCATTACCTTTAACCCCTGCACACTTAATAGATTAATTAAAAGCCAAATAAAACCTTGACTTGACTTGACATTTCTCTTGTTGGGCAGCTGCTGCACTCTGATAATGCTGATCTACGGTGTGGATTATGGCGTCTGTGGACAGATCTCCAACTGCAGAGTCGACAGTCACAAGGCTAATGGCCAGCTCCGGGCGTCTGCCAAGCTCCTTCTATGTAGAGCCCTTTAGCCCCATTAAATACAAAGACAGGCATTACGAGTCAGCCTCTGACGCGCTGGATGCCTACATTGCCGATTTTCAAACTTCCTCTGTGGGTCGCCTGGAGCTTGCTGACGAGCAGAACAAGTCATGCCTGTTCCAGTCGGGACACAGAAACAGAGATGGTAAAGTAGATCAAACCATATTAGCTGCTTAACCCTTTTATGGACCAAGGAACATATTTGTATACCTTTGAATGAATGCCTAATTCGATTAACACAGCCGAGAGCATTCAGATTTGTATGAAAGCACTCGCTATGTCACTGATTTTATATAATTAAGGCTGATTTCGATGTGTGCGGTGGTTTCATTGTCATATTGAGGAATATGGTGTCAAAATAACTAAAATTAGGGTTCTCTCATTGTTTGAAATGGGCTCTACTGCTTCAGGAAGTCAGTTTGACACAGAAAAAGGCTGAGGTATGATCACCATTAAATGTTACGGTGTGGAATACAGCATGTGCTAATAAAGCTTTATTTTTGTTATTACATGCATAAAGTAGTACTGCTAACCTCAATGTCATGAAAAGGCAAAGAGCTTTAGTATTCGAACCATATGATGTTTTTCCAGTTCTGAAAGAAAGCCTGACGGACCGGGAGTTGAATTCCCTGAACCTCCCCGTTGCTTCGAAGCACAGAAGATCAGACCGCGTCAGTATGACCACCGATGATCTGCTGATGCTGCCCGTGGACGGCTCACTTCCCGTGACGTGTACTTCAGCTCTGCTTTGCAGATTAGGAACCAACAGGCTACAGCACAGCGCAAACTCGTGCCGCTGCTCTCAGTCCAGACCTGCTTTGGAATCACTGAACGGCTCTTCTTCATCAAGAGCTCTGCTTGTGGAAGATTTACTGACGGGGTGTTCCAAATCTGAGCGTCCCGCCTTCCGTTTGAACTCTCTTCCTCCCACGACCCGAAACAAACAGCGCTCTCTTTCATCGCATCACCTTCCAAGATGGATGACCAGTCAGAAATCTGAGATGGATTTTTCTGGCGTGACGAGCGTCCCAGACCTGAAGTATCCAGCCTGGCTTGAACAATGCGGTGTCAGCGCAGAACCTCGAAGCGCTCCATCCTGGGTCAGCGAGCTGGAGAAAAACACTGCCGAGGGTCTTGTGGAAACTAAAAGCTACAAAAAAGTTCAGAGCGGAGGAGGCTACATGATGTGTGATCATGGAGAACATTTCAGAGGTCTGTGGATGAGTCACATTTTTTATATATATATATATATATAGTGAATGCAGAAATATTCTGTTATTATTGTTCTGTAACATTTTGACATGCAGCATCTAGTCATCCTAGTCTGGTGAGTAAACAATTAGTAGGGTTTGCAATATTTTATTGAACACAAAAGGAATAAACACACATACATTTGCACAACGATAATTGATTGTCTGCCTTTGGTCATCGAGCTCTTTCTGGTTTCTTTAGGAGATAAGATTGATTCACTTATCAAGAGAGCAGAGGAGGTGCTGAGGTCCCCCTCTTTAGGTTTCTGCAGCTCGGATAAAGAGCAACATGGCAGTCAAGGACGTACAGAGGATCTTTTAGAGGCCGAGCGCTCATGGGACAATCCTCCTTTAACCTTGTAATTCTACACATTAGAACAAAGGCGCTGGCTGTTGTAAACGGATTTATGTCGCTTCACGTATGGCAGCATGTCTGGTTTAATTATGCAGTGATTTGACTTTTGAGTGTTCTTGTTGCAGTAAATCTCCAGTACCAGTAGAGAGTGCTGAAGAGCAAATTACTGCTGAAGAGTCAGAGGACACGAGAGAGAAGGTGAACAAAGTGTTAATGCTTCCAGGCTACCAGGGGTCTGTTTTAATACATGGAAAGCCACCTCTTAATTTATTTATGTTTTAACCCAGCTTTTCCTGGTCAGGATTCAGGGCATCTTCACCTATTCCCTAAGAACACTGGGCACAAGGGCACAAGCGTGCTCCATCCCAATAGGGTCCCAGATTGAAAAAAAAAACCCCAAAACCTTAGAGTTATATAGACTGCTCACATAAATTAGGGCTTAATTCATTAGGGTATGTTCTATTTAGAAATATCCCCCAATTTTGTGGGAGCAGTGTACATCGGATGCACTGCATGTTTTTGCTTTTTGATTTTGCACCCGAGACTAACAAAATGTCTTCAACTGATGGTTGCATCCTTTAGGAGCTTTTTGAACACCGTCATTTGATAGGAGGTCTATCTAATTACATATCAAGTTTGTTTTTACTCGCATATACCTTCTATTATTTATTCATTATTATTAATATTACTATAGATTTTTTTTTTATTAATTGCTATGACCCAATCCTGAGTCTCAATTGTTGCTGTTTTAAAAAAAAATACAAATGCAAGTATTAGATAATAGACGTGTTAATTATTTAGATAAATAAACACAGTCTGTCTCTACGGCTGCTGATTTGTGAATCTTAGCTTCTTTTCCAATATCTTTACCATTTAGGGAACTCCGGGTACTCCGGTTTCCTCCCACACGTGTGGGATAAACATGTTTATGTCCATAAACATGTGCGTTAGGTGATCTGGTGCCTCTAAGTTGTCATTGACTTGACTGTGTGTTTGGGCGTGTGCGTGTGTGAGACTTGTGTATAGATATACCCTTTGTGCGTGTCGCTTGATGGCCACTGATGCCGATAAGCGACGATAAAGAAGCCAAATAAATAAATAAAATACCATTTAGTGTTGAATTAGGTGAAAAATGTTTACATAATTTGCACGCCTGTGTTTTGCAATACGAAAAGCAAACCAAAGTGTCGCCTGAGCTGAAAATCGAAAATCTCTAAAATGAACTTCCGTCTGTTTTTAACCTCATATTCCCACTCTGTATCCCAGTGTTTAGGCTCGCTGTCTTCAGGATACAGCAGCAGGAAACACCCTGGTCCAGTTGAGGCTCTGAAGCAGATGTTGTATAGCCTTCAGGCTGTGGAACAGACAGTCATGGAGCAGAAGGACGAGTTCAGGGAAACTGCAGCGCTTCCACTAACACCGATAAGGAAGGACAACGAGCAGGTACAGAAAGTTCTCCTCCTGCCGCTGCTGCATATGTCTGTCTTATTTAGCGATAGCACTGGGTGACGTGATGGTACATGCTATAAGAATGTATATATCGTTTAATGAGCTCTTAGTCTTTATTAAGTCATACATCTGGGCGTACGCTGGAGTTTCAGACTTGATCTCATTTCAGGTTCCTCGTGCGGATGATTACGATTCATCTCCTGGTGGACAGTCATTAAATAGGTCAGCTAAACAGGAATGCTTGTCCCCACGATAACTTCAGCTTAAATTGTACGTTTTTATGGATTCCCGTGTTTTGTTTTGTTTTTTCTCGATTTGCTTTCAGAGCGTTGCATCATCTGGGGAGACTAAAAAGTCTTGTGGATGAGATGAACGAGAGAAAGGCTCGAGAATCTGATCAGGGTGGCGTGCAACACGAAGGCTAACTGCTAGCGTTCCCGTTGTTTACCGTACACCGATAAGCCACAGTGTTTTGTAGGTATGTGCCAAATCTATATCCATATCTGGACCGGCGGCTTTCCAAGCAGAACCTTGCCCAGAGCATCCCACTGCTTCCCCAAGCTTGTTTTCTCCATCCAGGTACCATCACTTCCACAGGTAAATGGATCCTCGTACCTGGCTGTGCCTGTGTCGTAACAGTAAGCGGGACTCGCTGAGCACGACAGCATTGTTCCATCGCTCTCGGTTCAAGCTCTGACGCCCACAGGGACCTTTTAACAAAGACTCTTCTGTGGTGACACACTCCCATACTCAGCATGGGGCTTACACTAAATCTTGTGAACCAATCCATCGACAGGAATTCACAAGTCGTTCAGGCGGTGAGTGGTCACAGAGTTTTGGTGCCTCTGTTTGTACTGTACTATGATGAATCACGCATATTATAACTTTAATAAGAATACGCGTTTATGAACGTTGGCCATATTTACCTGTGTATGTATGGTGTGGGGCAAAAATCTGAGAGCACTAGTGAAAATGCTACTTTGGAGAAATATACCAGCATTTATGGAGGCACAAAGACTGGCGCGTCCTAAGAAGAAGAAGAATAGGAAATACAAATGTCTTAAATGCATATAATTCATGTCTGAATGACAGAAAGTAGTACGAGCAAACGCTTGAGTGACCTGCTGAAGGAAAAAGATTGCAGGCTTGAAGTTAGAAAGCGACAGCCCTTTTGTTTTTATCTCCTTTTCTACATTTTTAAGAGATACGAATATAAGAAGTACAGTATTGTACTAAATGTTTTCATATTGCCTTTTAATCGTTGTGTTGGGTATGAAATAAAACACTAGGCACAGAGTATCTAAACTACTGCGTAACAGCGTGGTAATGTCCGGCCAGCGTTCGTTTCGTCCCATATTCTGTTTGACAGAAGGTACTGCGGACGTTTCAGGTGCCCACCTGTATTGTGAAGTCATGCTGAATAACATGGAGGATCAGACATTGCACAAACTTGTGGGGTCCGTGCCAGTTTGAATGCTTGCTGTCATTGCAACGAACTGGCAAATGTACCCAAGTGCAATACTTCGTTTAAGTAAGTTCGATTATTATACGAGTTGTGCTTTAGTAGTGGCCTCAGACTTTTGTCCACCACTGTATATTTTATATATGTAGCCTTTTAAGCGGTGCCTTTGTTTGTGTTGAGTTTAATTGCTATCAAAGGAAGTCACAGGATGATGTATTTATTTGCAAAGTGCAATCACAAATAAATGTTGCACAAACGTATAACTGTACGAAAGCAGTACAAAGCTATTTGGCTTTATTTTTTACATTAAATGATTAGTGTATTTTATTTTATCCCCTAAATACATTCTTTGCTTATCCTGGGGGTACGGTGCTTATCCCGTTTAAAAAAAAAAAAAAACATTGACAAGCATAGTCCCTTGCACAGCTGGTTGGGGATGTGTTTAAGTGATTTCTATATGTTCGGTAAAACTGGCAGAAACAAAACTTGTGTTTGATTAGTTTGTTGTGAAACATAAAGTAGGAACAGTACAGCATTGGTATGGCACCGGTCATTTTATGTTCCAGTCCATTAAAGGATACTGTGTGTTTTATTATATATTTATTATATAATACATACATACACTGATCACAAAAGCTAGGAGACACTTCAAAATGAAATATCCCATAATGAAACGTGTGTGCGTGTGTGCGTGTGTGCGTGTGTGCGTGTGTGCGTGCGTGCGTGTGTGCGTGTGTGTGTGTGTGTGTGTGTGTGTGTGTGTGTTTACAAAAATAAAATGGTGATATTTCTTTAGAACAATGAATTTTTGTGAGCAGTATATAAATATATAACGCTTAACGTGCTACGTTTGTGTAGCTTTCCTTTTCCAAATCGGCACAAGATTCTCCTTTGGTACCTGATAAGATGGAGAATAAAGAGCAAGGAATGTGAGAGACATTCTATCTAGAAAAAGAGAACATTTTATCTAGAATCTTTGCTTCTTTTATGGAAAGCAACCAAACTGGATGGCTGTAGTCACTGACAGACGCTCTTATAAAAGAATAACAACTGATGCAGTCCTACACCGTTTCTGAAGTGCGAAAATTCTATTTTAATAGTTATTTTGTCGTTTATAAATATGTAGTAATTGTATTTATACATTGAAAATGTTTATTTTAATTCATGTGGTTAATTTTAGGCTTTACGTACTTTGCGTAGTCAAGCTCGTTAATTAAGCCCGAATTTCAAAACGTTTAACGCAAGTTATTTGAGCGATCTTCATTTGCCATCCTCAACAGCAGGCGGCACTATTGTAACACTTCTTGAAACTTAGCTCGCCAACAGTTACAGCTAATGGACAACTGTGGGACTCTAGTGACAGAGTCCAGGTGGGGTTTGGTGATTTCCCTACTTAAACACACCTTAACGATCAAGTTTAACTGGTTTAGTAAAGCAAGGAAATTCCCAAGCAAACCTGAAGTCCAGCCCTGGTTTTGGATTCATGATCATTTGAAATGAAAGGGTTGAGAAGCTTTGCAGATGATCCACTGGTGGTTTGCATGCATTATTTAGGGTTCGCATAAGTTTGTGTTACTAGATATTTCTGGGCACCTAAGATATTTAAGATGCAAGTAAACCAAGACTTATGGGTAACCTAATGGCTGTAAACCTTAACTAAAGAAGCACGCTTCTGCCACCCCAGATCCAGGTCTCCAGACAGGGAGGGAATTCAGAAAGTCAGAAAACCCCTGGCTAGGCGAAAGGCTGTCATAGCCATGTCTCAAGTCTAGTGAGATAATGATTCCCTCAGCTTGGTCACTCCACTGGGTTATGGGTTTTGTTATTCCGGTTTTGCAGTGATCATCATATTTTTCAATTTCTTAAGTCTAGGAGACTGGGCCTGTGGTAGCAACAGCAGGCCAGAGGTGGCGCCGCATGAGTTTGTAGTATCTAAAATACATTTAGATTTACGGCTTTGAACAGACGCCCTTATCCAGAGCGACTTACAACTCATACATTCTTACAATCCAAGCAATCGTGGGTTAAGGGTCTTGCTTAAGGACCCAACTGTGGTAGCTTGGCAGAGGTGGGATTTGAACCCTGGATCATCAGGCCCAGAGTCCAGTACCTTAACCGCTAGGCTACTACATTTCCTGTTAAAACATTTAAATAATTGAAAAGAAAAAAAAAAAATTATTTTTTGTGAGCAGTATATATTTTGTATGTTGTGTTTAGGCTTGAATTTTCAAAGAGCTCCAGGGCCTTTGTCTCTCGTTTCAAAAGTTTTATCCGCTGGATGTTTTCTCTCGAATCCAAATGTTTCTTTCTCCAGAATCTCCGACTTTAGAGACTCCTAATAATCCCCGATAGGGTAAACATTTTGTATTTACACACGGACTGTGTATCTTTCCCTTTAGATGAGACAGGAATGACCTGGCTCACTCCAGTTAAACAAGACATCAGCCACGCCAGCTGTGCCTGCTAAGTGATAGGGCTCAAACATTTGTGTTTTCAGGAGATAAGGGCTTAATGGAGTCAGAACCCACGCTGGCTGGCTCTGCTGGTCAAACATTAGCCAGGGCTTGGTGTTCGAGGACATTTAAATTTTATGAGGACTGCAGCTCCGCACGTGTCGCTCCACATGTGTGACTCATGAAAACACACCGTTCTAAACACGTACAAAATGGACTCCAAAATCCGATCCTGCCATTAGAGTTTAATTCAAGCAAAAAAGTTCACTTAACAATGGTCCTTTCACCAACGTGTGCCACTGCTGTTATCTTGGTCTGTTTTTAGACATGTTCCTACATCTCTCGTATCAGCTTTTTATACCAGGTGCTTCCCTCTCACCAACGGATGGCTGGGACTGTGGATGCCCACCCGTGGGAATCGACGTCCCGCCCTCCAAAAAAAAAAAAAGTGAGAAAAGGCAATTGGCTGCTTCAAAACCGTTGCATCTCGAAAAGATGGAGCCCATTCTCAATAACAGTCAAACAATAGTAGAACAAAAAGCAGACGGTGATGGCCTAGTGGTTAAGGTACTGGACTATAGACCAGAAGGTCCAGGGTTCAAATCCCACCTCAGCCAAGCTGCTACAGTTGGGTCTCTGAGCAAGGCCCTTAACCCACCATTGCTTGGATTGTGAGACTGTATGAAATGTAAGCCGCTCTGGATAAGGGCATCCGCTAAATAATGTTAAAAAATAATCTGCTAAACATGTCTTAATCCTTATTAGATCAGTTAGCAGCAAAAAAGAACTAAATTCACTGAACCGAGCACATTTCTGTTGTAGTGTGAATTGTAGGAAATAATTGAATCAACGCGCAGGGCCATTTGAGGATCCAACAAAAGTGGTAGAGTCATGTCCATTCCCTATTGTAATAAACACACACACACACACACACACACACACACACACACACACGGGAGGCTTTCAGAGCGACGGCCCACACTAACGACTCGCTACTGAAAGGCCAGGTGTCAGTAAAGATGGGGCGAGGTTACGTGATTAGGCTCAGGGACGTCTGAATCATCTCTGTCTTCAGCCATTGTTCTCCTTAATGATGATTGAGGAGGCACCACTGTTAGAATGAGAAGACGAGTAATTAATCAAGCTTTGTTTTTTCTGCTGCGACAGATATTTCTTACGAATCCCGTCAGAAATCTCTAACTTAATAATTGCCACTTTAATAGTTATACATTTTCTAAAAATGCAGTACATGACCTTGCCTTCTAATTAGTGACCTCACTTCTAACATCATTTGAAACGGGCATGGAGCCACCACAGATGAACACCTCAGTGACTCACGATAAGATGCTTTCATAGGACGTTTGCCCGGAATCAGTCCTCGGCTTTCCGCTCTGCTTCCTACAGCAAGTTCCACAAATCCATCCGACACGTTTGAGATGAACTGGAACGCTAGCCGCGAGCCAGAGCTTGTCGTCCAATATCAGTGCCCAATCTCACAGTCATGTTCCAAAATCTAATGGCGACCCTTCTCAGAGGATTGAAGATTATTTCGGGTATTACATAACCTAACCTAACTTCTGGTCCAGCCTCTTCACTTATAAGGAGTGCCGTGGTAGCCAAACGGCTCACGTGGAGGCACACTGTTTTTGCTGCTCCTTCACTGACTCATCTAGCTACGTGCTGGGTGTTGGTTCATCTCTACGCGCCGTGCTGATTGAAATGCTGAGCGCTGACACTTCATGCTCATTTCTCGACTTTGTGTTTAATAAAACCCTCTGTACCAGAGTCTGTCATGTTATGTTTGGTATTACAAAAAAACGTATGTGGCAACACAAGCTCTCCGGAGGACAACTGGTCACCTTGAGTGTTTAAGCTGGTAGTAAATTCAGGCTCCTGCAGATGGCGTCGCACGAGGATGCAAAAAGGGCTTGCGGGTTGAGAAGAGGTGGTACAGTGCAGTAAATGTGTGGTTCGATGTGTGGAAAACGGGTCTCGTAGAAGATTTTAATGATTGGCAACAATGGGGTGTGAAGGGAGGACCTGAATTCGCAGGTGTATCGAAGTGAAGTTCTTACCGCCACACACTTTTTTTTTTTTTTTGTCCCGTGAGTTGATTTAAGTAGGTTAACAGCTTTAATGCTAAGGACAATATCCAAAGGTTATGTGGTGTGTCAATTTATTATAGTAACCGCATCTGTCAGTGTTTGTCTTCTTTAAAGCCGCTATCAGAACCACTGGCCGTTTCAACGACACACAAGGTTATCTCAAGACTAGTCATATATATATATATATATATATATATATATATATACAATCAGTCAAGTCAATGCCAATTTAGAGTAATCGATTAACCTAAAACGCATGTCTCTGGACTGTGGGAGGACACTGGAGTACCTGGAGTAAACCCACGTAGACACGGAGGACCCAGACCGCTCCACTCTGGGATTGAACCCGGTACCTTGCTGTGAAGCAGTGGTGCTACCCACTGAGCCATCGTGCTGCCCTTTGATCGGTGAAGTTAGTAGCTAGCAAACAGTCGTAGTCATAGTGACTAAATCAGTTATAATCAACAAAGGTTGTATCCCAAACCACATGCTGTGTACAGTACAGTGAATCGTTGCTATAGAAAATATACCATAAATATATCGGATGCGTGTCTACCTGTGACATGAGCTAATCTACCCTATTATTATGGGATTACAGGAGGGCATGGGGTATTCCATTTTTAACAGTCACGCGACAGCACACCTGGCCTCCTTGTAATACCACAGATCCAGCCCTTTGACCCAGAGGAGCTCGAACTGATGGCCTGTCACTTCCATGAGATGTGACGCATGCCCACGCTTTAAGAGTTCCCGTTTTCAGGGCAGGACTTACTGGTTCGTGTCTGTGTCTGTACTCATCAATTTAAGGGCAGTCTACGCCAATCGCCAATGGAGTTCTGATTCCGCCTCTCTCCATCTCATCCATGTTCAATTCAAATTGGTTTCTATAGCACTTCTTATAACGGAGCATTGTCTCAAAGCAGCTTTACAATCTTATATGATCTTAAAAGGCCAGTCCCAAACTGAGCAAGCCCAGGGAGACAGTGGCAAGGAAAAACTACCTGAAAGTAGTAGGAAGAAACCTTGGGAGGAACCAAGACTCAAAAAG
>JAYJMA010140587.1:0-15168 GCA_036873895.1 Parotocinclus cabessadecuia | reverse complement strand
ATATGCATGTGTGTGTGTGTGTGTGTGGGACATACAATACACAATTTCATAGTTCTAAATGTTCTTTCATTTTATTCAAGCCCCTCTGAATCACTTTAAACCACAAGACTGCATTAAAAGAATAATAACAATAATAATGTATTCATTATTCAGTTTGTTCTAGGCTACATTTTTTTTATTACAAAGTAGCTGCATTTCAAAGGATAGGCTTCAGATGTCATAAGATTTTACAACCAACCCAACCAATAATAAAAACTTTGCTGCACACGTCCAGAGCTATTAAAAAAATAGTAGAAAGCAAAGGTACAAGTACATAAAAGATTATAGTAATGCAAGCTACATTTATTGAAACTGACCTAGTTTATGTGGTTTGTAAAACGGTACCATCTGTTTATATGTTTTTTTAAATTACATAGCACAGTATTCCTATGTAAGTGTAAATTCCAATTAAAATGATCTAGCGTCATGAAAGGATGTTTTATTCGACTAATTTGTATCAGTAAATACTTTAATCTAGAGAAGCTGTTAATCTAGGCTGCGACATAGACTGGATTGCAGCTATATTTTAATCTTCAGTAGTATCATCTCCTGTTTGCTCCAGCTCTGAATAAAAACTGTACAAGAACTGCTGTTAATTCTCTACAAAAATAAAACCATGTTTTACACATTCTTTGCAGTACTTGTGGAAGTTCTCTAACAAATGGGGTGTTTATAGCCAACCAGGAGACAAACATATGGTGTCAGATGCAGGAGGTGCTGAGAAATGTCCACGAGGAAAAGGACTTGAGGTACTTAGTGTGGACAGTAGTAGTGCGTCTAAATAGAGACTTCATACTCTTGCGTGTCCTGTTGGTAATAAAGATTTAGGGAAGGACAGAAAGCAGATGTTATTTAACAGTATGCAGAAACATGGGAAATTACACAGTACACATATATTATAGAGAAATGCAAATAAAAGCCAACGCTGATGTAAATTCTAATGTAACTAAAAAGAGTTTGATGATAAAGACAACCAGCGCACCAATGATTCTGACCTGTTTTTTCTAAATGGCGCTATTCCATTGATCAGCTCTCCTTAAAGACTTTCTCATTACAACAGTATCCTATAGAGAAGAACCGCTGATGTCTGGACACATTGATCACTCTCTGTTCAAAAATGAGGAAATCAAAAGAAATGCAATGCAGAAGTCATGAATGAGCAAAGCTGATCAAATATAAAATGCAATGAAAGAACCAATAAAGTAATACAGAAAACAAACAAGTATGATATGCACAAATTTCAAACTAACTGCAATAAAACCTGATTTACGCTTTCTCATTAACCCAACTCTAAAACTGTAATATTTGGATTATGCTTTGCTGCATAATTTACATTTTAGCATTTGATGATTGTTAAATATAATAACGTACATTTTCACCCACTGAAACCATCTGTTAAATACATGCTCTGTGTTTAATAATTTCAATAATAATTGTGGCTCACATATGCATTTACATTGCCTGTAGATAATCTTCACACCCCTTTGAAATAGTTCTTGTTTGGTCTTACAGTCTGAATCAGTCACAAAAACAATTCTATCAAGTAAAGAGAAAAAAAATGATACAGTTCTGAAAATTAAATTTAAAAAAATGAAAATCTTAAATAACAGAGTTGGAAGTGATCTACTTCAGTGATCTGGTGTAGTGTTTTGTAGAGTCACCTTTTGCTATAGTTACAGCCATTAGTCAAATGTCATGGTGATACTCAAGTCCATACACAGATTTTTGAAAATAGCTCATACCAAAAAGTAAAATACTTTGCCATGGCATTAGAATTGTTGTTTTTCTGTCAAGTGTAAAGTTAGTCAGTTTATTGTCACATGCACAGAATGACCAACCTCAGCCATGTAACCTTGCAAGTCAATCAAACATGTCATCCTCCTGGCTAGTTATCCAGTATGTGACCCCATCCATCTGTCCCCATCCTGGCACATTGTTGGTGGTGCCATACACTTTCCCCTTCTCGATAACGCTTTGAACCTTTTGTGCCTTTCCACAACTTCATTACGGAGCCCCATCTAAAAGCACCTTTCCAACCATGGTGAATTTTAATATAACCATGTTCTACTAGTAGTGGAATCACCAAGGAGCAGCTGGTCTTATTCTGAAGTAATTAAAATTAATACAATTGAGATCAGACATGGGTCCATTAGCCTGGCATGAGGTCTGGAATAGTTATTCTAGAGGAACGATTACTTATCCAAACCAGGTATTTTTCTAATTAACTTACAATAATTCAGAAATATGTGCTTTTTCATTGTCATTATGAGTGTAATAATGTGTAAATACAGTTAAATGGCTGACATTCATTATTTTACTTTTCATGGTATAATGTCACAAAAGGCAAGGTTTTCATAAGGGTATGAGTATTTTCTACAGGCAGTGTATAATAAAACACAAATCAGGCATAAAGTTCATGTTCAGCACAAATAGGATCGAAGCTCAAACTCCACTCCACTTCAAGCAGCCAATAAAGAACATGCTAATGCTACTGACAAAGGGCACAGACATATTCTGGCACATAAAGACAGTGTGAAAATGGGAGAGAGAGTTGACTAAGATACTGAAGGATAAAGCATTAGAAATTAAGCACCAAATCAAAAAAGTTGGGACATTATGGCAAGTTTCTTAATGTCACTTTAAATGTTATTTCATTGCACATAACCTGAGATATTTCAACTTAATTTGATTTGTTAATAAACATCCATTCCTGCATTTAAGGCCTGCAACACATTCCAAAAATGATGGGATGGTAAAGCTTTTACCACACTGTAATGTTTACATTCCTTCTCACAATTTTAAAATGTGTTTTTGCACAGAGGAGCACAGGAACAAATGAGTGTGTGATAAAATGCATCAGATGTCAGCGTGCTCCATTTGTGGACAGATGTCCACCTGTCAGGACTGTCCACCTCTTCTTCCACAGCCATGCCTTTGTAATTTGTGCAGCATGTGGTTTTATATTGTTGAGAAATGCATGGATGTCACTGGAATAAATATGTCTTGAAGATAACATATGTTACTCTAAGATCTTAATTTACTTTTCTGCATTAATGCTTACATCAAATAAAGTTAAATGACATTTTGCCAAGGGCACTGACACAGCCCTGTACCAGGACAGACCATGGCTTTTGGACTTGTTGCAGGTAATATAATTTCCTTTTTGTCTGTGGTTCAAGAATACTGACTCCTTTGACCACAATACACGTTATCACTGTGTAATGGTCCATCTTAGATGTGTGCAAGACCAAAGAAGGCTATGCCACTTCTGGAGATGGTAAACACAAGGCTTTATTTTGGACAGTCATGTTTTAAGTGGCATTTATGAATGTAATTCCGTATTATTGAAGCACTCCGTTTCCTATGAGGTTCTGTCAGCTATTGTGAAATGGTAGTTCTTCATGCAGTGCCATCTCAGGGACTGTAGATTGTCGGTTTTCAGCTTAGGCTTGGACCCTTGCCCTCCTGATTCCTTGAATTGTTAAATGATAAATAACCCTTCCATACGTTCTTTGATAAATATTGTTTTAAAACTTTTCTTTTGCATTTGTTGATGCACTGGAAATCATCAGTTCACCTTTGCTCTCAAGTTTTTCATTAATACTGCTTTTGTACTGAATCACTATTACAGTCACCCACTGACATCACCTGTTTGAAATCACATGAATTATTTATTTTTCCTTTCATTACTAGTCTTAACCTTTACGCTATTTTTTTAAATTGTTGCAGACTTGGATGGATGCTTATTCAATTATTAATTTAAGCTTGCACTGGGATTGTGCTGTGGCGTTACCTGATCTATGTTTGAACCACATGCGCTGTTTAGACTGGTCAGGAACATGGATCAGGCAGCTTCATGAAAACTGTCGCGCATACATCAACACTATACTGTACGAGTGGACCTTGGCTCCATTTCACGTTACATTCGTTTCTTTGTAAATATGGAGTATAGAGTAAATGTACAGTATTAGTCTGCACTGTGCATATGAACTGGCAAGTTTATTTAGGCATGTTTGCAGTGATGTGCAGGGAATGGGTAAAAATTCCATGTCATTAAAGCACTAAGGCCAGACTTTTTTATTCCGGCGACGATCATATTTGAATAGAATACAATAAACATTTTATTTTTGTATTTCTATTTTTTAATTTTATTTCTCAAATGATTCTGCATTAACACATTGCACTGTGACCTTAAATTCACTTTATATGTCCATTAATAGGGGTAAGCACAAATGTAGCTTGATTAGGGGACAAAAATAAAAAGGAAGGATTTTAAAAATGTGGGTGGGTCTGATGTATGAACTTACTGCAGTCTCATAGATGGGGTTCTCAAAGGCCATCTCATCTCTAATTTGGTCGTACTGTGGTGATGCAGATATGGGCAATCGAATTGATTTTCTCTGCACCCTGAGACCATATGACAAACACTTCATCAATGATATACAGGAACAGTGAACTCATCAGAACTGCTTCCATAATGGTTTTGGAAAGTGAGACATCTTACCTTGAAAAATAAAAGTATATTGATGTGACAATCAACATGATTATAGCTACAGGGATAAAAATGGCAAGGACCATGTTGGCTCCCTCAATGCTGAAATCTGTCTTGGCAACTAGAAAAAATAATGATGTGGTGTTATACACAGAAGTGTGTATCCATGTAAACCATGCAGTTAGCAAGCATATCTAAGGCAGGCAAAAGTCACATTTCTTACCATCTAGTCTTCGCTCGTTTATATACTCCAGTGCTGCTGCTGGAATGCAATAATTTAACAAACAATAATAATAAACAAACATAACAAACTTATAAGAACAAGTGAATTGTACAGAAACAGATCACAAGTGTATCTATATTACAAATATACTGACATATGCAAAGGAGACTACCTTTGCACACTGGAGGGGGATGACTCCACTTGGGTGGGTGACTGGGGACACAGCGAATAATGGCCTCCCCGATTAGCTTATAGCCACCGCGACAGGCGAAGTGCACAGTCTCTCCTGGTTGGTATAACTGCTTCTCTGATGCCTGGATGCCAAATGCAGGAATACCAGGGTTCCGACATGATTCATGGGTATTGGCTAAAAGGCAAAGACATAGATAAATAAGATTTTTTTTCTGATATTATAGCAAAACGTTATATTAGGCATATATACACAGTGTTTTAGAATAATTGATCAAAAGTATTCAGTCATGTCTTTTAGAATCACTGAACAGAGGTGATGTTTTAACATATTGGTGTATAACATTTTTACATTTACAACAAAATTTGGCATATTTGGGTCAAATGTAAGTAACAAATACAACCCCAAATCAGAGTGTTTCTTACATCTTACATTCGTATGAAACTGACATATTTCATGCTTTGTCTAGTAAACCTTTTTTCATTTGTTAATAAACATCCATACTTGCATTCCAGGCATTGGAACAGGGCA
The DNA here is from genome assembly GCA_036873895.1 of Parotocinclus cabessadecuia. Taxonomy (NCBI): domain Eukaryota; kingdom Metazoa; phylum Chordata; class Actinopteri; order Siluriformes; family Loricariidae; genus Parotocinclus; species Parotocinclus cabessadecuia. Next base: position 9,693 of record JAYJMA010140587.1, on the reverse strand, counting down.
ATTTCAAACAGGTGACAAGTAATTCTAATCATGATTTGGTACAAAAGCAGCATCCAGGAAAGTTTTTTATAAGCAGAGATGGCCAGAGGATCACCAGTTAGTTAACAAATGCATGATAAAACTACTGTAATGTATATAAACAATGTACTTCAAATAAAGATATGTAGGGATTTCTTCCCATCCAGTGCATACCATAATTAAACAATTCAAGGAAACAGGAGGAATTCGGTGGGCAAAAGTCACAAGTTGATGCTTTATATCTGTGATCTTTGATCCCTCAAGCACGTCAAGAACTGCCATTCAACAATAGCTGACATAATTGCATTTGTCAAGCACTACAATATGGAGTTACATTAACAAATGACTCTTGAAACTTCATGTTTACCATGTCCACAAGCAGCATCGATGCCTCTGGTCTCAAAGCTATCTAGGATGGTCCATCACACAGTGGTCAGATTAATCTGTATTACAGGTTGTTTTTGTAAAAATAATGTACCTTGTGTGCTCCAGACCAAAGACAAAAAGGACAATTCAGTGTTTTAACAGCAACAAATAAAAAAAGCCAGGTTGTGTCCTGGAAGCGGGGCTGTGTCAGTGCCCTTGGCAAAGGTCAGTTACACTTCTGTAATGGAAGCAGTAATGCATTGCATCCATGTATTTTAACAAGACAATGCAAAACCACATGCTGCACACATAACAAAGGTATGGCTGTGTAAGAAGAAGGGTACAGGCATTGGACTGGCCTGCCTGAAGTCCTTTTTCATTTCAATATTCTCCACACATTCTCTATTGGGGACTGGCTAAATAGAGAATGTGTGGAGAATATTGAAATGAAAAAATACGACGGGGAAGACCTCATTCTGTTGCACATCTTAACATGTGTTTGCAGAAAGAGTGGGACAAAATAAAACAATTAGACACCTGAAACCTGAAGTAAATCAGCTTTTAAGTGTTGCGAAAAGGAATGGAAACATTACAACTTTTTAAAAAATGTGTTGGGGACCTTAAATGCAGGAATGGATGTTTATGAAAAGTAATCAAGTTTATCAGACAAAACATGAATTATCTCAGGTTTATACTGTCTGCAATTAAATAAGTCAACGTAAATGTAAGAATTAAATATTTTAATAATATACATTTTCCATACTGTTCTTTTTCGTATATGGGGTTGTAATATAATTGTCTGAAAAGAATATTTAATTCAAATTCCAATGAAGTTGAAAAAACAGAATATGATATTCAAATCCCTTTCAACCTACAGTATATTTAATTGAATGCACCATGAAAATAAGATATTTAATGTTAAAATGGATAAACTTTGTTTCTTTGCCAAAATTCACTAGTTTTGAATTTTATGCCTGCAACACGTTCCAAAAGAACCATGTGGTAATATCTGTTACAGAGTGATGTCGGTTTTTTAATGTAGTGCCACCTGAGTGGTCGAAGGTCATGGACATGCAATGTTAGTTTTCTGACTTTCCATTTACTTGCGTTTCATATACAGGTTTCTCTGGATTCTCTGAATCTTTTGATGAAATTATGAACTGTAGATGATAAAAAAGTCCTAAAATCCATGTTCTTAAACTGTTGGACTTTTTGCTCATGCAGTTGTTCACTAAGTGAACCTCACCTCATCCTTGCTTGTGAATGACTGAGCCTTTCGGGATGCTCCCCAGTCATGACAATCACCTATGGAATGTTACAAACAGGTGTTTTTTTAAGCATTCCTCAACTTTCCCAGTCTTTTGTTGCCCTGTCTTCTTTTGGAACGTGTTGCAGGCATTAAATTAAAATCAGTGAATATTTGAAAAACCAATAAAGTTTATCCCTTTGAACATGAAATATATTGTCTTTGTGGTGAATTCAGTTGAATATAGATTGAAAAGGATTTGCACATCCTCGTATTCCGTTTTTAATAATGTTTTACATAACATCCAAACTTCATTAGAATTTGGGTTGTAAATCACCCAGCATTTTTTGCACAGCAAACCTGAAATACCCTGAATAAAATTGTCAAGTTGATTATCAAAGGCTGAATGTATCGAATAGTCCTTTATGATTTTGTAATGTAGCAAACCTTAAAGAGACCTTTAACCAATAAAGAGAATCTTTACAGGATCATGTTTAATCTACAGTATATCCCCAATCACATGCAATGTTTCGGTTACAGACACTAAATCAAAACCCTGTTAAGAAATCTTCTATGAGACAACTGAAATGGCTCTTAGTATAGTTCATGGATTATAACCAGTTTGTGAGAAATATGAACAGTACTCACATATGCATTTGGGTGGTTTTTGGCTCCACTTGGGTCCGCTGGAGTCATGGTTATAACAAGATAGGAGGCTGTTTCCAGACAGAGAGTAGCCCTTGTTGCAAATATACTGTACTGTAGAGCCCACGATCAGCTGAGGCCCCGACATCACCCTGCGACTGTGTTCCACCATGCCTGGGTCTGAACATGACAGCACTAATGAAACACAGAAATAAAGGACAAAACTATTTTAAAACCACATTACTTTATAAAAAATGTGTTTGTGAAAGAAAATAAAACAAATACAAATATACAGCAGTATATATACAGTATATTGTCCATACCTACATCCCATTCACCTCAAATCATTACTGATCACCTGCTTTATCATTTTTATTTGGGATTTTGAAATACAAGCAACAATTAATTGCAGTAACGAATATGTCAAAAGTCACAGGACACCTTGTATGCTGTGCTGTGGACTTTTCGGAAAGGATGCAACAGTGCTGTGTGAACCCGGTGGTCTTTCTGCTTGTGGGTTGTTGAAGTCTGTGACTATATTGCAGCAATTTTGTAGGGCATAAGAATCAATGAGAGTCAATTCTATCTTCAGTTACCTGTGGCTAGCAACAAAAAAGTATTGAATCTTCTGTGTTGATAGCTTTTGAACAATTATAAATATTGCAAATCTGATTGTGGCAATCAATTTCAATTTCAATCAATCAAAATCTTATTTGACATACTACATAACCACCTTCCCAGTGAAAAACTTGCTCTTGATTCAATATGGCCACTTTCAAGATGGTATCCTTGTTCAACACATAGCCTACAATAGAGGCCCCCTCACCCATTACTTGCTGGGGTATTCAAATATGTCGTATTCTCTTTGTTTCTGAAATAAAAGGGTGCCCTGTGTCTTTTGACTCACTCTGTACTAAACCATGTAGTGCAGGGGTAATTACGGGTATTAGCACCCTGTGTGAAAATGCTCCTACCGTACCTACGAGTAGTACAGTAAGTCCAATAATTTGCAATTGTGACTAACTTGTGCTGGGGTCTGGGACTATTATTTTCAATCTACATGTTGGCACTAAGCTCAGATATTCGTAATCGGGCATTAGTTTTCACTGCTATGCATATGTTACGTAGCTGTACATATCAGCCAACCTAAATGACTTCTGGCCAAAGGCCTTACAATCAGCAACATTGAGAATTGGATTTCATTTAACATTTTTTTCAGATAAAACTGAGGTCTTATTAATTGGACCCAAGACTGCAATAGACAGGTTGGCTAATTCTAGATGGTTGTTTGGTAACGCTCTGTCCATCTATAAGAAACTTAGGTGTTACCTGTGATTCAGTTCTCTCCTTTGATGCGCACATTAAAAACATCACATAAATTGCTTTCTTTCAGTAATATTGCTTAACTTAGAAATATCCTATATTTGAAAGGTGCTGAGAAACTGGCCCATGCATTTATAACCTTGAGGTTGGATTTCTGTAATCGTTGGGTTACTGGGTGCTTCAGTAAATCTACAAATAAACTTTAATGATTGTGGATGGTCATTCCTGTTCTGTCATCTCTCCATTTACATTCTACATTAATTACAAATTACTTATTGTGTAACATATAAAGCCTGGTCTCACAATATCTGAGTGAACTCTCAGTCTTAATAATTCAGCTCATCCACTTTGTTCTCAAGGTCATGTCAAGTCAAGTCATTTATTTATATAGTGCTTTTTGCAATGGAACAATGTCTCAAAGCAGCTTTATACGTTTAGATTAGATTAGGTTTAGAAGGTGCAGGACTTCAAATTCCAACAGTTACTTCAAGTAGGACTTCAAATCACAGCAGGAGAAAAGGTTTTCTCGCTCATGGCCCCTGCTATGAAATAACCCCCCCCCCCATTTAGTTTGAGAAATATTCAGAAATATTCTCAGGAATAAATTTTTGTGGATTATCATCTGAAAATGAATTTCACATGGGTCAGCTATTGTATTATGTGTTTTTGTAGGGCTATACAGATATTACCCTTGGTAAAATCATGATTGTATGGTTTTGTTGGAGTGAACATTGAAATTTTTCTGCCTGTATCTAAAAGGACTAAAATTCTGTTAAAGAGTCACTGTTTTCAGTGACATTTGCCAGACATTTGGCAATTACTTCTTTGCTGGTGGCTATGCCATTTTTTAATCTGGTGTAATGGACCCGTGTTTGGTCCCTTCTGCCTTGGAGATTTTGGTGGATACGGTATTGGTTGTAATACCCCAAATCAGAAAAAGTATCGGACAGTATAAAAAAGACATATACACAGTGTTTTTTTACATTTACTGTGATTTTTAAAAAAAAGTTTTATTTTATTCATTTTTTATTTTGTTAATTGGGCTTTGTGAAAGAAGAAAGCCTAGTGAAATATGGTAATGTTATTTTAATAAAATTTTCATGACCACCATCACTCCTCTGTAGGGTAAGAGAATGATATGCCTTGTGAACAAGTGTTTTAGTTAAGTTTTTTGGAGGTTCTTCATTTTACCAACAGGTGGCAGTACAGGACTATAACCGTAGTGGAACAACAATTTACTTACTATGCCAAATGATACAGGGTTTTCCTTGCACTGAACAGAAGAGGGTGTAATGTTACGATTAAAATTGTTATCTGTAATTGTTCAAGACATAGCTTGATATTGCCATAGATCTATTTACACAGGAAAGTACACTTTAAATAAGTGTGATTTATTGGATGTGGCCAAGCTATTTTGCACCCAGACCACACAGATAATGACGATCAGTGAGGGTAATGATCTGCTCAGTGGTTCAAAATAAAGCCTAAAATATGTTATATAATCAATGGGTAATGAACATAAACCTTGCTCAGCAAGGACAGTGGTCAATATAAAAATTCCCCATTGCCCAAATGAGCTCACAAACTTGATTATTTCCCTGACATGTGAAAAGCTGCAGGAGGAATGCACTGGGACCTGCTGCTGGCTATTTTCAGCATTCTGTAGACCGAAACAAAAAAACAGCAGGAGTATGTGTAGAAGAAAAGACAGAAGCCCAGGTTGATATTGCAATGCAGACAGAAATAGGTTCTGCCATCCTTAGGACACCAATGCATTCTTCAAAAGATAGTGCTGTAAAAATACTTAACTGAAATAACTCCTGACGTTTAACACAGGGCAGTCACAAGTAATGCTGGTTAAAAAAAATTAATGACTATTTATAAAGGTTTCACCTCTCCCACAGGTGGGAAGGTCTCCACTCCATGTGAGATCCCACTGACACATAAGAGTTTCAGTGCCCACCACCTCAAAGCCTGGGTAACACTGATAGGTTACCACTGTGCCATGTACCAGTGCAGGATGAGATGTGGTCTTCCAGCCATTAGAGATCTCAGGTAGCTCTGGACACGTGTCATTACGAGGAACCTCTGTAATATTAAAGAAAGAAGGAATTTGAGAAACACAAAAATATCTATAAAAGTGGAAAGAGGTCACAAAGAGTCTATGATGACTATGCACTTGACAATTTATATTCCTTGCAAACTTTATCAGAAAAATAGATGTGCACCACATTGTGTTGACCATGTACTGTATTGTTCAGTGCTAGAATGACAGGTCACACAGCTGTCAGGTGATTTACAAGTGCTCCCTCTAATCATAGTGTACCTGGCAAGAGCATACGGCTAATAGTACAAACCCGTGTGTTAATTGTTTTTGTCCCTGCAGGCCAAATGGCCAAATCCCATACACCTGCAATAGCAATAACGTTTGTTTTTCACATGGAGTATGATGGCACTATAAAACACTCCATTCCAGCTACCCACACACTACCTCTCTACATGTAAATCATTATGGTTTACCCTTTTTTTTACAATTGGGTACTGATGAAAGACGATGCAATGACGTTGCATCCATATATCTATCAATATGAGATATTTAATATTCAGCTATTTCTCCACAGCTCCTTTTACCTTTGTAATTTTTAAGTATGGCAATGGAGACTGATACAAGGACATAATTTATTTTAATAATTTAAAATGATAATTTATTGGTAATAATAATCAGCCACAAGTAGAGCATATATAAGGAGGCATCTGTTACAAAGGCATCTGTTGTTATTACAAGTTGTGCAGCAATGCATTTGCCAAGGGTTAGCATAAACTATTTTTACTTGCCCCCGGTAATGATTCCTCTAAAAAGCCTTAATCTCTCACTTCAGTGAGGCTACTTCCTTTGCAATCAACAACATTTGTCTGTGTAATGTACTCTATACATTAACGCTGGTAACATGACTCCAAAACAACAAGCTAGAACAAACTTAAAAACTAAACTACATTGACATTTAAGCCAGTCAAATGATTTTACATGAATGCCAAGAAGAACTGCATATATGCAAATGTGACTCCAGTGGAGAGAAACCTCAAAATACTGTAATTGCTGAATGACTTCATGATTTGATATGATAGTTTTCCCAACCTTTATGTGTAACATGACATAAAATCTTAAAATAGCTCAATTCAGGCAAATTTTTGTAAAAGGTGATAAGCACAATATTATATGGTCTTAAAAGGCCAATCTCAAATTGAGCAAGCCTGGGCCGACAGTGGAAAGGAAAAAACACTCTGAATATAGAAAGAAGAAACCTTAGGAGGATTAAGACTAGTTGTTAATAAGAGTAATTAAGTTGTAGTAATAGTAAAATAAGTAAATACAATTTAAGTTAATATTAAAATGTAAATTAAAAGAGAAAGATATTGTCTGGTGAACAGGAACTTTTTTTTTTTTTTTACAAAAGAAAGTACAAATTTACAAAAGAAAGTTGATGGAATGGCCCTGGGGTAATGTGGAAAGGACTAAACGAGTGATAATTATCACTCTACTTCTGTCTACTAACAGCTAGATAAAACTTCTACAGAGCAAACGTTCTAGCTGATACAGTCAATACAGACATGTTTTAGTGTGCTCTTACCAAAAAAATGCACCACAAACCCATTGTTGTAACCGTAAACGTTGGTGGCAGGGTCAGACTGGAACTGGATGGTGACATCAGCAGTGGATGTATATAGTTTGAAGCGTTGTCGAGAGCCGCTATACTGACCCAAAACCTTAGCAGTTAAATCGTCTCCATCATAGAATGTCAGCAGGTCATTTTGCCCCATGTGGAGCCTGCATGGAGGCAAAATAAATCTTTAGTAGTTCTCAGCTCTGTTTCAGCTGTTTCCAACAATCCGTTTCAAAGATCACTCCAGGTACAAGTGGTTCAGCTCTCACCAGCTGTTTTCCTTTTCTGTCTCCAACTTCAACACTTAGTTCATCCTCTGGGTATTCAATACATCTTTGTAGCAGGTAAAAGGTACATACAGTGGAGGAAAAAAAAGTTTTCCCACGTACAAAGAATGGAGGTCTGTAATTGTTATCGTAGGTACACGTCAACTGTGACAAAATCTAAAAAAATCCAGAAAATGATTTTAAAATAATTAATTTGCATGTTATTGCATGAAATAAGTATTTGATCACCTACCAATCAGCAATAATTCTGGCTCTCACAAACCTGTTAGTATTTCTTTAAACCTATTCTACACTCATTACCTGTACTAATTGCACCTGTTTGAACTTTTTACCTGTATAAAAGACGCCTGTCGCTGGTACAATTATTAGAAAATGTAAGAATCACAAAATTACTGTCAATCTTCCTCTGTCTGGGGCTCCATGCAAGATCTTACCTCGTGGGGTTCTGAGAAAGGTTAGGAATCCAAACTACATGGGAGGACCTGGTCTATGACCAGAAGAGAGCTGAGACCACAGTCTCAAAGATGACTGTCAGTACGCCATCATGGATTAAAATCCTGCAGGGCACACAAACCAAAATTTGGGGGGTGCTTTTCTGCAAAGAGCACAGGACAACTGCACCATATTGAAGGATGGAGAATATACGGGGTCATGTATTGCGAGATTTTGGGCAGCAACCTCCTTCCCTCAGTAAGAGCTGGTTCAAGATGGGTCATGACTTGGCCTTTCAGCATGACAACCCGAAACACACAGCCAGAGCAACTAAGGAGTGGCTCCATAAGAAACATTTCAAGGTCCTAGTCAAGGTCCCAGTTTTTAGACCTGTACCCAGTAGAAAATCTTTGGAGCAGCTGAAACTCAATGTTGCCCAGCAACAGCCCAGAAACCTGAAAGATCTGGAGAAGATCTGTATGAAGGAGTGGGCCAAAAGCCCTGCTACAGTGTGTGCAAATTTGGTTAAGAACTACAGGGAAGATTTCAGTATCAAATATTAATTTCTGTTTGTCTATTGTATCAAATACAATCATTCAAATACAATGCAATAAAATGCAAATGAATTATTCAAAAATACAATTTGAATTGCATTTTGTTTTTAGATTCTGTCCCCCACAGTTGAAGTGTACCAATGATAAAGATTACAGACCTCTCTATTCGTTATAGGTGGAGAAACTTGCCAAATCGGCAGTGTATCAAATACGTATTTTCCCCATTGTATACCTCTTGACACATTTTGATTTAAGAACCTCCAAAGGTATACACTTAATAGATGTGTCATGAGTGTGTCATCAGTGGTACTGGCATAATATCTCAATGTCACTGTTGTATTGACAATTGTCCACTAACCAAAAACATAAAAAAAACTGATCACTGATAATAGAATGGAAGATCATGAAAACACACTTTCTCCTCATATACAAGCTATATCAATCTTAGGAGATATAGCATGGCAATCTAATTTCATCTGTCACTTTGCTATGTCCCTTTACCATGATTACTATGGAAACAGGCTGGTTTAAATTACCTTCAATTTCAATTACCTCAGTAATTACCGACTGAAACTACTGTTTTACATTGCTGTTACAAATGCATTATCTAATATCTAACAGCAGCTCCCTGAAAATTTGTCTCAGCAGCTTAGAATGAGAGGCACAATGTCGCAAAGCAGAATGAAAAGCAGAGTCTTGGGAACATATGACCTTCTGAACAATCTGCTAGCTATTATAAAGGGTGACAGTTGATACCTCAACAATGGTGATCAAAATAAATCTCTACCCTCATGGCTTGACAGGTACCAACAGCCATGATAAATGAAATCAAGTTTCACATCATGATGGAATGTTATACCTATAAATAACTGCCATTTATATAAATATCACCACCTTGAGGTGTAATATTCATAATGTGTATTTTGCCCTGTTTATATTAGAATCAGCAAGCAAAGAGACACTGGCAGAGTATTGCAGTCTAACAGTGTGGTTTCTCACACTCACACACACACACACACACACACACACACACACACACACACACACACACACACACACACAACCACACACCCACACACACACACACACACACACACACACACACACACACACACACACACACGATGGTGCGGTATGAATGCTCGTTTAATGTTGTTTTT
>JAYJMA010140579.1:0-15170 GCA_036873895.1 Parotocinclus cabessadecuia | reverse complement strand
ACACACACACACACACACACACACACACACACACACACACACACACACACACACACACACACACACGCACGCACAGAGATAGGCACGTACACACACTAAAGCTCAAGAGCAGTTCTAAAAATTCTTCTAGCTATGGTGCCCATAAAACTAACTTGCCCATTTTTCATTTTTAGTTCCACACACCTCCTAATTTACACTTGTACCCCAAACCAACATAACCTTCGAGTGGTATGATAGGGGCAGATGGTCTGGTTGTGTAACAGTGTGCATCCGGATGCTAGAGGGTGGTCGACATTGCATTTTCTTGCAGACTCTGACTGGAAAACCCAAAGGGAGTAAAGATTTAGCAGGCAGTTTATGAGTAAACAAACTACAATCCCCAGAGTTCTCTGGGGCCAATCAGCTCGGGGATAGATTTCACATCTAAAGAGGCTCGACTTAATTGTGTAAAACCTTGCTGCAAACGGCACCATCTTTTGCTTGGGTGTAGCTGCTGTAATCAGCATATGAGGGGATCACTCATCTGTCCTGACGTTTGTAAGATTAAAAGGGAAGAAATTTGAAACAATTTGATAGGATGGTTACTCGAATTGGCAGCACGGGGGCTCGGTGGGCCGGCACCGCTGCCTCACAGCAAAAAGGTCCCGGGTTCAATCCCAGGGTGGAGCGGCCTGGGTCATTTCTGTGTGGAGTCTGCATGTCCTTCCCGTGTCTGTGTGGGTTTACTCCGGGTATCCCGGTTTCTTCCCACAATCCAAAGACATGCGTGCTAGGTTAACTGGTGTCTCTAAAGTGGACCTTAGTGTGTGACTGCATGGGTGTCAGTGTGTGTGCCCTACGATGGATTGGTACCCCGTCTAGGGCTGCGCCCAGAGTTGCACCGGCTGGCCAGCGACCCCGTGTGGGAGATAACGGAATGGTTGCTCAAATTAGAGTTTCTGGAGCAGGGAGCTGAAATATCCTGCTTATTGTTTGTTTGCTTTTTCAGATTCAAAACAACAGGACAGATTTTTCGGATGGCCTGATGGGTGCTTTGTGTTAACTGTACAACTCTTGTGTGTCTTAACAGTTTATTTGGATAGTCAGATGCGTGTTTCGGATGGTCTGATATGGCTGCTTTTGATATTATGATATTATGACTACATTAGTCCCATGGTTCCTAACCTGGGATCAGAGCCTCCCTCACAGGGGCACCGAAGCTCACAGGGGGTGCGTCAACCTTTGTCTGTTCTGAAAATACAATTTGCACCTGTTTTAAAAAAAGATCAACGTAAAATTACTTACTATTTTCACTAAAAAGGAGAATACAGGAGAAAGAAGGAAGGGGAAAAAATGCTATAAACAGAGCTCAAGAACGGCGGAAAATGCTAGATTTGATCCTTTATTTTGCCAAAACATATTTGCAATGAATCATTTTATTCTGTTGTTCTTTGCATGTGTGGGCTGGGGGACACTGGTTTAGACCCAATACAACCCTCAAAATACCTAAGGCAGCAATATTATTATTTTATATGTTTATATATACATTGTAAGTTGAAGACATCCTTTGAATACCACCAACTTTAACACCAGTTTCTGAGATGGTTGATCCCGGTCAGTGAGCTTCTGCTAAATTCCCTTTGCTCATGTCATTGGTCTGTATTTACCAAAAGCTGCTCTAACAGGAGACAATTTTTTCCATATCATGATTATTTTGACAATATTTCATGTGTAGGATTTCTGGGCAGGTCAACGGGCAAATACTATTGAAGGGCAAGGCACATAACCTTCAGAGTCTGTCGTCTTTAGTCTCTCCAAAGTAGTCAATGCTATAGAAAGCACGTACTTTCAATCCTTTTTCACTGATGGCTCTGATAATGGGGTTTCTTAATTGAATCAATCACGTTCCTTGCTGTTTTCTTATCAGCACTCACTCAATGACTGCCTCTGCACTCATAAAAGGTCTTTTCAGCCGTCTCTCGGCACAGGCTAGCTTTCTGCCCACTCATTGTAACGCTGCTTTCAGACTTTACCTTTAAGGCACAATGGGATATCATCACCCAGCTGTAATAGATTATCTTGCATGCATTTCGAACAAAATCTATCATTTGATGAGAGGCACTTCAGACCGATATTTGATTAAACCACTAGCTATGGTTTAAAACTGCACATTGTCGTCAAACCAGATGATTCAATAAGGGCAACATAGGCCCTTACTTCACCTCGCTCCACTGGCATTCCAGTAGCTGTTTCTAAGTAAAAATCACCCACCTACATGGAGTTCCGGACATGTATTTAGAAGTAACTCATCTTACAGCTCTGCTAAGCCGGAATACAAGTTCCTGAATACCTGTTGGCAAAAGGTTGGAGATGAAACCTGGGTAAGATAACGGAAGAACTCACAGGCTGGGTGTGAGGGCATGAAAGACCTACTTGCTAAAGATGACTTAAAATATCGTGAATGAGAACAAGTCATAAAAATAAGCGCTTGATTTGATTTCATTAAAGAAGATCATCAGAAGAGCAAATGAAAAGTCGAACGGTGGCGATCACGGCTTTTCCTCACTGAATTTCCCAGCCGAGTGCCTGCCTACAAATACGGCCACGTCCCAAATCGAGCGCGGGTCTGTCTTTGGACAGCAGATGTTGGTTGGTTTCTTTACATGAACTGCTTGTGGTTAAGGTCAGGGCTTTGGCGTGGTCATTCCAAACATTCTTGTGTTCTTCTCTAGTTAGCTATTAAGGAATGCTAGGGTGCGCTTAAGGTCACAGTCTTAGGGACTGAGCCACACACTCCTGAGATTCAGTTCCCGGTTCTGACATTTCCCTTTTAAATTTGCTGGTATAATTCAAAAGTCCTTGTTCCAGCAATTCACCCTGGACCAGATTCAGCCAAACAGACCCAAACAGCGACACTACCACCACCAAGTTTCACAGATCTCACAGTTTTTCCCTTTCTCCAGACATAACGTTTCTCACTTTGGCTATCTGGCTGATCCACGTGATCTTTAACAAACTGCAGACAAGCAGCAATGTTATCTTTGAGGAAGATTCCTTGCAACTCTGCACATCACCATTGGTCGTTGTTCTCCTGGCAGTGGATTCCTGAGCATTAGCCAATGTGAACATGCCTTTATTTGCATTGGAGTTACACTGGCTTCCTTGTGACTATTAAATGCCTTGAACAACTCTAGCAAACAAGACTTAATACGTGGTGGCAAAAGCCCTTGTTGGCAAGCACAGCAGTCAGACTTTTTTGTAGTTGATGATGAGGTTTGCGCACATGTCAGGAGGAATTTTAGTCCACTCCTTTTCGCAGATCATCTCTAAATCATTAAGATCTGAGGTTCTCGCTTGGCAACTCGGACCTTCAGCTCCCTCCAGAGTTTTCAATGGGATTAAGGTCTGGAGACTGGCTAGGCCATGTTGAGTCACTCCTTTGGTGCCTTGGCTGTATGTTTTGGGTGACTGTCGCGCTGGAAGACCTGGCCACGACCCATTTTTAACGCCCTGGCGAAGGGAAGGAGGTCGTCACTCAAATAAATTTTATGCAAATAAATGTACATCTTTTATACAATGTAATGTTCTGGATTTTCTTTCATATATTCTATCTCTCACTGTTAAAATGAACCTACCCTTAAAAATATAGACTTTTCATATCTTTGTGGGCAAACTTACCTAATCAGCAAGGGATCAAATGATCATTTCCTCCACTGTAGTTTATCAACCACTCCTTGTGAGGCTAACAGTGGTCTTTAGTTTCTTCCAGTTGTACACAATCTGTCTGATCGTGGATTGTTAGAGTTCAACTCTGATTAGCATCTCTGTCTTAGGTCCTCAGAATCTCTTTATTTTAATGTCACGATACACTTCCACAAGCGCGTGGTGAAGCTCACTTGACGGATCGCTGTTCTTTCAAGCCATGCCCACTCAAACCTAACTGTCATCCCTTTGAAAAAACTTGATTCTAATTTCACCTTCGAGTACCTGCTAATGCTGGAGGTTCACCTACTTTTGGTAATTAGGCAGGAATGCTGTCACCTGTAAATGATGCAACATTTCACGTGTAAATGAAAACGAACAGCAGAAGAATCTCTAGTTAGATTATGTTATGATACTCCCACTGCTTATGCGTCATTATCATAAACAGCACCCAGCCCAATCTCATTTCTTTGGGGGGGGGGTTAAACTTGTAGGAAACTAAATGAGGAAAAGTCCTTTGGTTGAAGTACCTGTGAATGGAGTCGCGACAAAAGCTGTGACCTTTAATTACACCACTCAGCCGAGCCTTAATCATTCCTAACTGCCCTACTTCCAAACCTCCAAACAACACACCGAGCTGAACCCCACATCTGCACACTGAGGGTCTCGTTTTAACTTGCCTGTGCAGTGTCAGGTTTTAATTCCGTAAATCGATATGACTACAAATGGCTTGCTTTGCTAATGCAAATGTGGGCGTGTCCATGAGACACTGCATACCAAATAATGCTCGATCAGAAGCGCTGTGGCTGAAAGCGACTATATACGACAAAAATATAGTGGACGGAACGATATATGGGTGCCACTTCATCTTAGATTTGTAAAGACAGGACAGATTTACTGTATGCAGAATTATACACTTATAAACTACTCGGGTTCCTCGACTGTATTGCAAATTTCCAATTACTTGCAGCATTATTTACCGTTAATAGCTATGTGCTGTTAACGTCTGCAGTACAATCTGGTCGTTGACTGAAACGGACGTTGACCAGACATTACCCGCATTACCTTCTGTAAAACTTGAAACACTTGGGGAACACAAAAGGACTGTTACAGTGTTATTTTCTGCTTGCGATGCTCTTTTCTGTCACCAGGTGGCACGAGGGTGTTAAGTGTTCGTATTCAGTTTTCGTTCATTCAGACGTGAATTGGATTTATATGAGACAGATTTTTATTTCCTATTATAAATCTTAAGATCTCGACCCTTAAAAAACGACGTACCTGTACAATTTGTTGCTGGTAGATTTTAGCTCGAGTGTTTTATGAATCATATTATAATATTTCTGACTAATAATGATATTTATTGTATCGCTTTTATAAATGAACTATTATAATTTTAATATATACACAAAAAAAAAATAGGGGACATTTTATTATGGGATATTTCCTTTCATATATATATATATATATATATATAGGTGCTAGCGTGTGCTGAGCTGGTGTGATTGGATCAGCCATAGCAGTGCTGCTGGAGTTTTAAATACCGCGTTCACTCGCTGTCCGCTTTATTAAAGACATTCTCCTTTTCGCTCCCACTGGTAGGTGTAAAGTCAGAGACAGCAGCTCATTTGTTGTGTTAACAGTTTGTGTTAGTCATCCTCTAATTATTCGTCAGGGCTCACAGGAAGCTGGTGGCTAACCATGCATGGTTGGTGGGCAGTTTTCAGTCCAACAGTGGCACCGAGGTGGCAGCACTGCTGTGTTTGATCCACTCATTAGTGCAACACACACTTACACAACACTACGTCATTTTCACTTTCATTTTGAAGGGGACCAAAAGTAAGAGAACCAGATGAACTACAGTTTGTAATTGTAAAACTTAGTTGCACTGACGACTAAATAAATGAATAAATGATAAATGATAAAGAATAAGCAGAATACAAACTTAAAAAGATAGCACTGCTGCCTCACAGCAAGAAGGTCCAGGGTTCAATCCCAGTGTGGAGCGGCCTGGGTCCTTTCTATGTGGAGTCTGCATGTCCTCCCCGTGTCTGTGTGGGTTTACTCCGGGTACTCCGGTTTCCTCCCACAATCCAAAGACATGTGTGTTAGGTTAACTGGCCTCTCTAAATTGTCATTGACTTGTGCATGCAAAACGCCCCAGCTGTGTAAGTGGAAACAGCTGCACGCCGGTCCCAAGCCCGGATAAATGGGGAGGGGTGGCAAACTACTCCACTATCCTGCCGAAATACTTCATGGATCACATCGATGAAAGACAGAAATATGTGGAGATCAGTGATCCATCAAGTGATCGAGAGTCGGCTGCGACTGTACGGTTAATCCATCCCACTTTTTACTGTGCATCCATCATTGTAAACAGTGCTATATAAATAATCTGACTTGACCTGATATATTATAATAGTTTGGTCAATCAGCAATCAAGCAGCGACTTCCCATTTTATGTCCATGAAAACATGCATCTTTCAACACATGCCACACATTTTGGTATTCTGGAAACCCCTCCAAGCCGTTCATTCCTCACCTCAAAAAACACACATATATATTAGTTTGCTCTGAACGTCCAGACCTACTGGTGTGATATATGAGCAGTCAAATTGAATTCGAGCAAAAGATTAAGTGGCAAAACAGGCCAAGACAGAGGCCACTGTCCAATCCGAGCTGGTGTCAGATGCCATCAGATCCTCTCAGGATGCCCTGTAGTCAGATGTAGACTGGGTGTAATACGGAATATGTCTGTCTCAAGTAGCCAGAGGTAATTCAATGTACTGCTTCTGCACTTGACTGATAGTGTCATATTACAGGTGACAGCATTTCAGAATTGCATTGCAGAAGCTCAGTCTATGATGTCTGGATGAAGATCTGGCTACTACCCAATTCTTTTTCAAGCAGCATTCCCACTGCTGCTCCAGTCGAGCTTAGCGAGGCCATCTCTATTCTTGAATAGCAAGCATCCCAATAGATGGGCACAGTTTTACACAGATCCTCTTAGTTTTACTAAAACACCCTATGAGATCAGTTTTTTGACAGGGCAATCTTAGCAGTGGGTCTGGGTATGAAAGACAAGGTCACAACCCGCTGATTATTAACACAGCTCTTGCCTGTTCTTTTATGTTTTAATTGTGAGTACCTAGATGATGGGTTTTTAATAAGGCAGTTAGACAAGTTCAGAGGTGAGACGGAGCTAGGAAGAGTAAAGCGCGCGAAGCGGAGATGTTCCCGATGAAATAATAAAGCCTTCTTAATGGAAGATGATATATAAATAGTATAATAAGTACATGTCAACAGACAGTTCTATAGATACACTCTTATGCAAAAAAACCCTGAACCCTAAGAAACCCTGAACAAATTGCGTCATTTTGTTTGTTATATTTAGTTTTGCTGCCAAAATCTGCACATGCATCTTTTCAGCTCTATCAAGCACTGAGAATGAAAGCACACTGCAATTAGAGACCGACATGGGTGTATATAGTGCTTACAAAAATGGAATACATTATTATATTCTATATGAAATATCCCTTAATAAAATATTCCCTCATTTTTGTGAGCAGTCCCAGTCTTTCTACGGTATTGTAAAGCACATTAGTGGTAGTTTTACATAAAAACTGAATGCAATTGACACCTAGACGTTCAGAAATGAACTACCGAGCAAGTGAGCACATGATTGATACAACACACACACACACACACACACACACACACACACCAAACTTCTGCTGTTAAGTTCTGCTGTGAAAGTGGATCTGCAGCTTTGATTGGCTGTTTACGGCCACATCGTCCAAAATTTAAAGTCATTTTATTTCCAAATATAATTTATTGTAAAGAACTCGTTGTAAAAGTAAATGAACGTTGATCGGACCGATGGCAACCAGCGCACACCTTTATAACTACTCCTTCATGAACAACAAATGGTACAAAGCAACCGCAAGCCCTGACATCATTACAGTTGTGTCAGTATGAAAAAGATTGTCTCTATATCCTACGTGAGGTGAATAATAATTAAGACAATGTAATACACGCACTCACACCTATATCCACTACATGTCTTTGTAACTAAGTACTAGAAGAAAGGAGCTGAGATGCAATACTGTGGTGAGCAGCCACTTTGGTGGCTCTGGCTTTGTGTTGGTTTCACACACAGCCGTGACAATGAGCTCATCAGTGAGGGGCGCATACAAGTCACACATGCCATTAGGACCCCCTCTTTCAGCGTGGGACAGAAGCAAAAGGAGGGGATTCAATCAGAAGTGCTGTCACGTCCACACACACACAATGGAATTGTTACCCTTCAGTTTGGCCAGCAGCAAAGAAAAAAAAAAAAACAAGTGAGACGGTGAATACCTAAACCATCGCAAAGTCCTTGAGACCTCTGAGCTCAAATCCCATCCGGAATTTGGGTCTGCACCCTTGAAATGTTTAGGGTAAGCAGCCCGAGGCTCCAAACTGCATACATGAATAGACAATGTGCTATCTCTGCACATCAGCTCGGTACAGTGTGACCTACAGGCTAATAGATGTGACAAAACCATATAATGACATACTGCATTGTGGACTTTGTAGGAACACCTTTGCCTATCTGCTCTCTCCACACAGAGGCAGAAAAAAAAATGCGCTCTCGATCATGTTTGTACTTAATTGTCCGGTGGGTATCTTCGGTTTGTAATCATTTTGTGTGTGCTTATTTGAAAGCCCACTTACAAATACATCTAGAGACAGTTCTAAATTCTGTTCTAGACTCTCAAGGCAGTTTTACAGCCCACATTTACAGCATTAACAGACGACCGTATCCAGAGTGACATACAGAGGTGTATTGTTCTTAGTAAACATGACCTTGTTTTAGTACAAATAAGCTACAGCTCAAGAACCCCACGACGTTCATGGATCCCGCTGCAGCAAGTGGAGCGGTTTTGTGCCAAGTGCCATGTAAAATAGAAAAAACATTAAATAAAAGAGAGCTTTCTGTGATTTAAAGTGTTTCAATTCACCGGAGACTAACAAATATTTCAGTAATGGTGTTTGAACTGATTTGTGTGAACTTTTGGGTCAAAGGGTTTATGGAGTACACTCCAAAGTCTTTTCATACTACATACTACAGCATTATTAATTCCACTGAAAGCAAATTAGACGGAGGTACTGATTCTTAGCCATCCTATCTTGTCCCACAAATGCTTTATAGCAGTGGTTCCCAAAGTGGGTGGTGAGGGTATGGAGCTATTGAATCAGGGTTTGTTTTTTTGTTTTTTTTGGGGGGGGTCACTTGTAAATTAGTCTACTGTATAGGGTTCACTGTCGCTTTATTTTATTTTATTTGGGGGGAGCTGGTCTTGGGGTGGTTAAAGATACATATTAGGAGCAAGGACTGGTAAGACATGACAAACCACGAAATGGAAAACAGCTGCCACAATGCTTGGGTACACCCTTCTGCCCAAACAACCATCCAGAGGACTCTAAGGATCCAGGGTGTGCCAAGACAACATTTCCCAGAGCATAACACCAGCCTCCACCAACTGTTGACACATGGCTGGAAGTCAAGTCACGCTGTGCCAAAGGTTGACCCTCCCATCAGCATGGTGCAACAGAAATCTTGATTCATCTCAACTGGCAACTGTTTTTCCACTGCTCAGAGATCTAGTTTTTGTGCTCTTTTGCCCACTGGAGTCTTGCCATTCTATTTCCCATAAACAACAATAGCACTTGAAGTGGTCATCTGCTGTTATAGCCCAGCTGTGCTAAGGAACCATGACTGCATTCTGACACAAACAAAGCACCAGCATTGCATTCAGTTGCAATGTCCTAGACTGAGTTGTTTACATCTACAGCAGGTAGCATGTATATCACTGATAAGTTTTAAAGGTGCTTAGCAGAAGAGAATGTGTTGTCCCAGCACCCATTATGTGTCCTGCCATTGACTGCCAGCCACTGTTTTTATCCTAGTGACCATAAAATTATTGTTCCTCAAATCGCTGAATATAAGCACCAGTGAGACCACAGTACTTGGTAGTACCGAACCATCTGGGTCTGAACCCTGTGGACGTCAATTTTCAGTGCCCAGCCCTAGCATCAAAGAGATTTATAGCAAAATGTGTCAATGGAGGTCAAATCCAAATCAAGCAACATTTCATTATTTCTAATTTATACTTTAATTTAATTACACATCTTGATTGTAACTTAGATTATAGATTATCATAGTGTGTCATACAAATTGTTACAAGATCCTATGATTTTGTAACAATGTGTATGATACACCATGATAATCTATTTTATACTTCATACACAGGATTGCTTCAACTCCCTTACCAGCCTTCACCTCTAATAATCCACATTAGCTCAAGTCTAACAGTTGTAACGAGGCAAAGGGTGTAATAACCCTTTACTGCTTCCTGGGACACTGTTGCATCTAAAAATGGACCTGAATCAACAAACACAAATACTAAATACAAAGTGCTTCTGCAAGTGCATCTGCTAAATACTGTAAATGGCATTTACAGGGTGAGTCAAAAGTCACCGGACACGTCACTTGCTGCATCCTGGACTTTTCTCAAAGGCTGCCAAAGCCATCGTAGAGATTTTTTCACTACGTGGCTTGTCGTCCACAGTTCCAATTTCTTGGAATTTGGATATGAGGGATACAGCAGTACTGTGTGAAACTAGTGATCTTTCTGGCTGTCAGTTGTTGAAATCTACAGCTATGACATGGCAGCTGCGTTCCCCAGAAATCAAAATCATCAATTCCATCTTCAGTTATCTGTGACAAACAACAAAAGTTTTGAACTTTGTGCTGATAACATTTGAGCCGGATATTGCAGCAATCGTTTTTATCTGAGACCGTTCTGGTCTCCTTTGATATGCTACATGGCCACCTTCCTATTTGAAAAAATAAAAATAAAAAAAAACAACTTACCCTTGATTTAATGTGGTGACTTTCAAGATGGTTCCAGACATAGTCTAAAAGATAAGCCCCCTCACCCATTGGCTGCAGGGGTATTCAGATATGCCATTTTCCCGTTTGTTTCTGAAATAAATGTGTGCCCTGCGACTTCTGATTCACCCTGTAGTTTAAGTTGTGAATGGCATGCAAATAGAACATCTTTATTCCAATAAGACATATGAAATCTAGCCCTCTGAAGGCAGATGTCTGCATTCGACCAGTCACTTCAGATGAGCAGGTATTTGGCTGTTGTGCTCGGCGCTTGTCAGTGCACATTGATCAGTGAGAGAGCGAGCATGGAAAGAAACAGTAGCATGCTCAGCCTGCAAAATGTGCTTATTGAATGTAACCGGAGAGCATTCATCACTCAGGTGCATCGTACTGCCAGAAGAAACTGTATAAAACTTTAATAAAACTCTAAACACGCAGGGAGCAGAGAGAGAGAAGAACTTTGCATCTCAAAAAGAGTCTATTAAATGGATTAATCTACGGTTAGTGAATGATAAAAAGGAAAATCTACCCACCAGCATTTAGAATTTAACTTGCACTTTCATACGGAAGGAAAATTACGGAGGTAAAAAGATTACATAACACTTGAACGAGCAGAAGCAGCAGAGAGTTACACTCACTATTAAGGCCATTCCAGAACGATCTTAAGTTATTTGAGCCCGTGTATAATGACGCCAGGTTCCACACCGAACGCAATTTTTCTGACAACAAAAATGCAATATTATTTTAAAAGTACCTTCTGTT
The DNA here is from genome assembly GCA_036873895.1 of Parotocinclus cabessadecuia. NCBI lineage: Eukaryota > Metazoa > Chordata > Actinopteri > Siluriformes > Loricariidae > Parotocinclus > Parotocinclus cabessadecuia. Next base: position 3,793 of record JAYJMA010140579.1, on the reverse strand, counting down.
CGTTTTTTTGCAAACCTTCACAGGCTACAAATAATTCACTGACCAATCACAGTTGCTTCTGCGCTGCATAAGGCAGCTCCTGTATTTTCAGTCCGCCTTCCCTCTGGCTGCCTTTTCATGAGACAAGACTTGAGTAAAAACGTGGATTTTTATTCAGCTTTACGGTCCTTTGCTTCTGTTGTTCCCCCTCTTCTTCAGAAGCACACAGCCATTTTATATGCTTATTAATTGTCAGGTTTTAACCACGCTAAAACTAGCAGTGATATAATGTGAACTTATTAATAAATTAGATTTGAGTAAATGATTAGTCTTCATACATCATTAGATAGACCTCTTACGTCAAATGGTGTGCTCATTTCTTTTTTCCAAAATGTGATATTTTTTCTTAAAAGACAACATTGTGTTCGTCTTCTCAATGCTTTTTTCCTGCATAAAATATGAACGATGCATGGAATTCTATTTAAAAGAAAAAAATTCAATGTGTATAGTTTTGAGGCGATGAAATAGTGTCCAAATATTTCGCAATTTCTCATCTCGTTTGATGTCCTCAAGAGAGAAACAATGTCCACCTGGTCTGCATAATTACTGAGGAAGGTGGCACATGTCAATCTCATGAATGCACAATTGCTCAGAACCCCGTCTCACTCCCTACACAATGGCAAGGAAAAACTTAATAACCTGATTCGCAATCGTATTGCAATACTACATACAATAGTGTCCAAGATGTAAACTAAAAATGTTAGATTCAGTGTCTTTTTATCATGCAGACAGCCCTAAAAATAACTGTGGCCACACATGACATGAAATATTGGATTTGGGAAACTTTTTTCGCGTTGTGTGAATGTAGCCAAAATGTAAGTGTGGTTGGTCCTTATTTATCCCACTCTTTGCAGGAACTCACCATCACAAATTCATGTGGAAGCTGCTCAGGACTTTACGTCTGCCCAGTTCTCCAACATCCATCAGGCTAACTATGAGAACCAACGTCAGTAATGCAATTCTAGATCTCTTTTGCCTAAACCCAAACAATGACGTTTTGGCTCATATGTTGTATAACTAATAGAACTGTAGCCTCTGAGGATCAAAGCACACGTGATAATACATTTACGGCATTTAGCAGAAACCCTTATCCAGAACGACCTACAAGTCATACAGTCTCTGAGTTAAGGGCCTTGCTTAAGGACCCAACTGTGGCAGCTTGGCAGGGGTGGGATTTGAAACCTGGACCATCAGGTCCAGAGTCCAGCAGCTTAACCAATAGGCTACCGCAGCTCCAATAATAAATGTTTTTGTATCGCCAGGTACAACAGTCATGAAAATATACCACATTTTAAACCAATAATGCAACATACAATTGTGTTTTGCCCAAACAAACTTTCTTTTCTGGCAGGTGCATTCACATTACAGTTACCCAATACTAACGGTTACTTCAAGTACTCTGCCATTCTGGGAATTCTAGTGCAATGATCACACAGAGCTTCCTCCAGAACAGTCGCTCTAAATATAAACACTCACTGTTATACTGTTGGCAAACGAGCTGCTTAACCTGATCTTGGGCACTAATTATAGACTTTTAAGAAGTTTCCTCACTAAGGCTTGTGGCCTCTTTGCTGGTTTACTGTGTAGGAGTTTCTGAGAGAAACATTAGAGGTTTGATTCCTTTTATCTTCTATTTCTCTAAAGATGACGCTCCTTGGCGGCGCCGGTGGCCGTGCAGGCCTTTTGCCACTTCCTCTCATCTCATCCCTCCGATCTTAAGAAGGGCCGTACCAGGCGCTTGGAGCTCATCCACCCCCTCAGAGTGTGTTCTCTGCATTCATTCCTCTCATCAGAAGCCCAAACACAAACTCTCTTTTCCTTTTCTGACACATACACACTCGCATACGTTGTCTTTCCCCTTACAATGAAGCAGTTCATTGATCCATGTCTCTAAGCTCAGTACACATGCTCACTACCTCACACACATGCACTCCACACCCCCGTCTCTTTTGTAAGCCTTTCATATGCATGAGAATATGTGAGCTACCTCTTGCGCACAGGGCTGTTGAGAGACGGCGTTCTCGCTCCATTAATGGTAATACAAACAATATTAAAAAAAAAAAAAACCGTCTGACCTTTTAACATTTATTAAAACAAGTGTTATGTCCTTAAGGGGCACAGCGAGAAAGCTTTTGTCTTCACTGGAAGACAGAAAATTATATTAATATGACAAACAGATATAACATCTTGCGCACCACCACTGATTGATTAGTAAAATGTCTCTGTATTTAATTATCGGGAGCCAGTTGTTCTGATTTGACATATAAAATCTTTAAAACTGTTTACCATGTCGACAGAGCCCGTTATATTTTTTTTTAGCATAACCAGTGCTTATCATTATCATACCGTGTCATGGGACACGCCAAAATTCAACAAACCGTTGCATAATGGATTTTACTTTGTGTGCTGTATCACTGTCAAACTAAAACTGGATCAGTCCTAACCTTAAACAAGCTCAAGCATAACATTAAAACCACTGACAGGTAAAAAAGGTATCTTGTCTTATCTCTTAATTCCTGGCATTTATGCAGATGTTATGTTGGCACATGCCACCAACTCAACATTGCTGCAAACATGGCGTGCAAGTACACGCCTTCATGGCAACATTATCGCCTAATAGCAATGACCTCTGCATAGACACTCAAATTGTTCAGGAATGGTTTGAAGATCATGACAGTTCAAGCTGTTGATTTGATCTCCATATTCATCAGATTCAGGCATTTTGTGGGATGTGCTGGACAAAGTCCTATCCATGGAGCCTCCACCTCACAAATTACAGCTTTTAAAGGATCTGCTGCTAATGTTTGAGAGAGGTGTTGTAATCAAGGCCAAGCCGTTTAGTGGTAGAACCCAAGAACGAATCAGAACAGAGATCAGGAGTGGATCAGACCGACATGAGACCAAGCCCAGTGTAAGATTTTTCTTACCATACAGCAATAAAAAGAAGAAAACGGAGAACATGAATTTGTTTGCTTAATTCACTTTACACATTAAATACAACATTAAATATATACGCAAACATTTTACTAATTATCACTATATTCTAGTCTTAGTCAAACTAAGGCAATGTACACGGTTTAAAGCAATAATGTTGGTGATTATGGTTTCCTTCTGCTCTCAAACCCGACACTTTCGATCAACAATATTACACAATAGCCACAACATCATCTGTAGAAAGTCTAAAGACAACGAGTCCCAATAAGGTTGAGGCCGCCATGAGATCTTCTGCATTTATGTTTAAAAAAATAATAATCATTAAAAAAAAAAGGTCACCTGTTCTGTGTAGAACTCAATCGCACCACCCTGATTGGCTGACAGGTGGGTGGATGGAAATTTTTTTCACAGCAATATTGCCACAGAATGAGTGCAGTAAATGATGATATTGCAATGCGGAGATGCCGTTTCATCTTTACCCTTTGAGTTTCTTTCTATGCTGGTGGTTTTTAATATTTAAATTTCAATGCATTATTAATGAGACTAAATGCATATTAGGTAAATTACGTTTTAATAATCGGTTTGAGACCATTAATTCCATGATAACAAGAAACGCATAAATATTTCCCAAAGCAGATTTATATTTAAATGAAGCTACTATTAAATATTTCAAATCTCAGTGTAAATCAAATAACCAAATGTCAAATATAAATTGAAGTACTGAATAGAAATTTTCCTTTCTAAGCAAAACATACGTGTTTGAGTATGTTTTTTTTTGGGTTGGGGGGGTGGGGGGCGGGGGGGGTTGGTGAAGGAATTA
>JAYJMA010140559.1:0-15173 GCA_036873895.1 Parotocinclus cabessadecuia | reverse complement strand
TGATCACTCTTTATAACATTCTGGAGTATATGCAAATTGCCATTATAAAAACTGAAGCAGTAGACTTTGTAAAAATTTATATTTGTATCATTCTCAAAACTTTTGGCCATGACTGTAGTTCAGCAGTTTCTGAAATTCTCAGACTAGCCTATCTAGTACCAACAACCATGCCATGTTCAAAGACATTTAAATCACCTTTCTTTCCCCTTCTGTTGCTCAGTTTGAACTTTAGCAGGCCGTCTTTATCAGGTCTATGTACCTAAATGAATATTGCATTCATGAGCATTTAAACAGGTGTACCTTATAAAGTGGCCAGTGAGTGTAGCTATGTAGAGTGTTGAAGAGGTTGTATCCTAGTTTAATATAGACAGTAAGAATCTGACTCTTCTCCTATGGAAATGTTAATAAAGTCAGATATGCAGAATAATGACAAACCATCACTGTGGTTATCTGTTTGGCATTATGGATCTCTTTTTATTCAACTATATGACCTGATTAATTGCATATAGTCTTCAGAGTGAACAGACTTTAATAATAAGGGCTTTTAAGCTTCGTCTGGTTTTCTATAACACTTCTTAACATTGCTTTGTTCTCAATATCTGTAGTTCCAACCATTTTCCTGGGGAAGAAGCTGAAAGAGAAGGAAGTGGACTCTAAGAGTCAGGTGATCGAAGGCATCAGTAGGCTTATCTGCTCAGCCAAACAGCAGCAGACCATTCTGAAAGGTACTCTAGCCCACCCCAAAGCACAGCTAGCAGAAAGTAGAGCTGGTAAAACGGGCAAAAGTAACATATTTGATTACAAGTACTGAAAGCAATACTTCTGAAATTGTAAATTAAATATTTACTTAGGTTATAAATGTCTACTGCTTTCTTCCTTGCTTATTTTTTTTTACATTTTCTTTCTATAGTTCTTTATCTCTCATGACTTTTTTTTATTCTCATGAGTTCTTTTTCAGTTCCAGTTTTTTTTTTCCTTTCATGTTATTTTTGAATTCCTCATATGCTTCATTACATTAGCTTTTCCAATTTTTGTCTTTTTTCCTTCTTTGCTTTTTTTCTTTGTTGCTTTCTTTGGTCCTCCCTCTGTTTTTTGCCATAACTACATTTCTTTCATCATTTTGATTTACAACTCCCCCTTCATTTTCAGTGTTGTATTCTTGATTTTACTTTCTCAAATTAATCTTTTTCTCCCCCCATGTCTTTTACTCTTGTTCAGTGTCCATTGACGGTGTGGAATGGAACGACGTGAAGTTCTTCCAGCTTGCAGCCCAGTGGCCGACACATGTGAAGTATCTTCCAGTTGGACTGTTTGGCTACAGCAAACCTCCCTCCTAGGGAATTCTGGCCCTTTATCCTAATACAGCGTTTCACCTCATTACACACAGCCCCTGCCAATCAGAGTGCTGGCCAGCTGTAGCAGGGCTGTGAGAAATTAACCTTTACTGAAATTGGATGTGCTTTTGATTAGGGTAGGTAGGTGGTGCAGCAGGGCTGAGATGATGTAATTATGGCTATTGTCACTTTTGCTAACCGAAAGGTTCCAGAAAAATGAGAGGCATCATCATTCTACCAACAGTCACATTTCAGTCAGGCAGCATGAGAACAACAGAACTAATACAAAAAAAACTTACTCTTAGCTTGAGCTGTGAGCTTACAGAGTTTTAGCAGAGCCAGTGTACTCTGATCTGCATGTCTCTAAACTACAACACTCACAATCCACAAGTAAAATTATTATGCAACTTCAGTACATGTGCATGTGCTAAGCTGTGTTAGCCATACAGTTACAGTTAGCCTCTCAAAGCTCTGCCTGTCACCTGAGTTCACTCTACACTCTAACAGTGAAGTGGTTTCTGTGTTCATAGACTCTGTGAGTTTTCCATTATTTTGTACATAATTTAGGCTTTAATGTCTTATAGAAGCTTTGTTATTATGTTTTAATATCAGTACTACAAAAGTGGCCTTTTATAGAATATGTATGTAGCTCACTTATGGGTTTAACTTTTATCTTTAGGAATCAGACCTCCAAAGACCGCACTGGCCAATCCGAATGTAAATCATCATGTCACGTAAACCTAACAGAATGTAACGAGGGTCACAAAAACAGCATGGTTAAACTGGCAGTGATCAGCAGTCAGTAGGATTTATTCTCTGGCAAATAACAAACAAAAAAAGTTAATTGTTTTATCAGAGAGAAATATTCTTAACTAACAAAATGTGTGCCATTTTTCCACAAGGGCTGGATCTGTATTGGTGGTGAAAGCGCTGAACTTGGTAATATGCACTTGCCAATCATTTTCTTAGGTGTGGCACCCAGTTTCCACAGTTATTGTTCATTCCACCATATAGATGCACAGTTTGCATAGTTTTACAATTAAATGCTGTAGTCTTAATCTGTTTCTTTACATATTTTGTTCCTTCCCTTTACTTTGTTATCAGTGCTGAGAACAATCCACTACCCAAGTAGTACCTGACCTTTGGTGCTCCTAATCAATAGAGAACAGGGTAAAGGGGAATAACAAAGTATGTAGACTGAAACTGATGGACTACAGTCTGTAATTGTAAATGATAAAGTGCATCTGAAAGGTAGGTGGAACAGATAAAATAAACAGGGACTGTAGAAACAAGGAGGAGTACCTAATAAAATAATAATTGAGTGTGTTAAGTCTTAAGTGCAATGGTGTTAATTATTTTACAGGCACAAATAATAAAGTCATCATTGCCAATTTGGATGCTGTTACTGCCAGTGTAATCTATTCAGCTAAGGGTATCATTTTGGAAGAGATCGTAGTTTAACATGAGATTCTTCAAGAAGAATGTTTTAAGCACAAAGCACCAATCAGAACAAACAGCAGAATGAGCTGGCAGTGAATTAGTGATCAGATGACCATATACCATGATGGCCTCAGATGTCATTTTTTCCATTTACAATTTGATCATTATTGAGTTTTGGATCATGTCTGAGTACCAGATTGCAAACAGCATGACGATAGTCAAACATCAAGAAATCCAGCGATCATATTTGAATCCAGTAATTTTCAGCATATGTACAGCACTGTGCAAAAGTCTTAAGCCACCATTTAGATTTGATATACCATTGCTTTAGCGTTAACATTGCTCTGTCTCTTTATTACAATACAACAAAAAAACTTTGTATGCAGTTTTTAAACAACAAAAATTATCTTCTATTGGCTACAATGGCAAGAATTTAGTGTGACTTCCACTTGAGCAACAGCAACATCTGGCAGCTTCATCGGTAGTCGATTGAACCTGAAATGAGAGCAAGCATAATAAGGGACTTTTTGGAGGGTTGGCAGGCGCACAAGTGGAATATGAACAGGGTGAAAAGGCTACAATATGCTAAAACCCACAATTATATTGAAGATATAATATAAAATATATATAGTATTATGGATTAATAAAAACAAGTTTTTTAGTCCAGTCATCAACATGTTAAATATGTTCATTATACCATTGCTAACAACAAATCTAATGGTGGCTTAAGACTACACAGTACTGTATACAATTATTGGATTTCTTTTTGTTTTTCTACAGCTGTGCATGTGTTAAAAATTTGTCAGCATTTAAAAGTGTACAAATGGGTGCTGATCCTATGAGATAAGCTTTCTGTACATTTGGCGTCCACGCTAGACTCATGTATACTGATGAGTCATGTTTTGCTAGATGGTGCTTAGTTATTAGCCATTACGTGCAGTGTATTTATGTCGGGATCCAACGTCCAATATTTATATCCAGAACCAAAATCCAATTTCATCCTAATTTGATTTGAAGTGTTGTCTCAACCTAACACATCAGTAGTAGTGTAAGGCTGCATGTGATGTGAGATGTACGACTAACTGCTTGGTGTATTGAGGTTCACACGTGGCTCATATTTAATCGAATGGTGCTGCCCTTCCTAAAGAACAAAACTGGTTTCTGTTTTAATTGAGCCTTTTTACAGGCATTTATATAGTATAGGGTAGTTACTGCTTTCCACTGCACATTTTTAGCTGTCTATTTGAAAAGCAGCAGTAATTTCACTCATCTTTTTCTCGTCCTTCCAATTGTTGGCTATCATAGTGTAGGGGAGATTCATACAGTTGGTGGAAATCTTATCTAAATCAAGAGACAGTTGGTCAACATAAAAGGGGGATGGCTTTTATTAAAGAAATAAAGTAACGTATCATTTTTGCAAAAGATAGATACAGTCGAGTATTGTGATGGACTGGTATCCCATTGAAAGCAGTCCTGTACCACAGAAGCCCTGCAAGGTTCAGCCAGGTCACTTGTCACATTGTCAGGGTTGGAGATTTTCCCAGTCTGCTGACATCTCCCAATGTGCTGAAACGGTGACCTCTGCCTGGCTTTGTGATGGACTGTTGTTTGTGGTGTGATTCTGTCTATAGAACCATGTAAACACCCATAAAGAACAATGTGGGTATCTACATAGTTTTTTCCACTTGTAATAAGATGATCACTTATTCACTTCAAGCCCATTTTAATCATTAAACTGATTCTCAATGCTAAAGAATCTCATACTACGGTATGGCTTAATCAGTTGTGAGCAGATCTGGGACCATTTGTCAGTCACGTTAGTTTTCATCATGAAGATCTAAGACGCTATGCCTATTTCAGTCAGTTTCCCTTTACCTGCTAAGCTGCTACATAGCGGTTGTAATATAAACACAGATTCTGCTGAAGTGATCATTATTTTGTCCTGGACATGTGCGAGGTGTAGGCTTTGATGTAAAAGTGGTTCTGATTTTACTGTGTGAACTGTGCTTATAAAAAAGAACTATGAAATAACATTGTGCCACTGTAAGAGTGAAACGAGTGCTGGTCGGTGTGAGCATGTTTGTAAACTCTGTGATCTGTGATCAGTTTTGTGGTGTAAATTTTGAACAGTACGCCTAACCCTGCATTCATTCCACATGAGACGCAGCTGAGCTGGCCAAATCCTGAGGCATTTTCTTAGGAATGCTTATAAATGCAAAAAATGACTTTACTTGCTAAAATCTGCAACGGCTGCAATAGAAGATGACGTAGAACTAATAATGTGTAGAGTTGAATTTCATAGGGTTTTTTCATTGTCAATGCGTTACATTCTAATGTTGTAACCTTAAGAGTCAAGTTTTGAGCTGTTGTGGTGTGGTGAGAAGTATTAAGTATTAAGACAAAGGTGTGTTACAATTCAGATCGGTCAGTTTTACCTTTTGCTAAAGTGGTTGTTGAGCAATAGTGTATTTTATAGTCCATTTTTATAACTTTCTTTGAAAATGATTACTTAATGAATGTTGCTGCATAATATAGAAATCAAGCAGAAAAATAGAACATTCATCTTCATTAGTGGAAGGAATCTCAACCTTAGGTCACTGCTTCTGGAGTGTATGTGCGACTACCATAGCAAACAATTTCAACATTTCCCTGTACTAAAGCAAGAACACAAGTACTAAGAGTGTACAAATCACAAAACAAATCCAAAATCAAATTTGAGATTAATCTTCAGTTTGATTTGCAATGAATCTCAAGCCTACCCCAGAAACACAGGGTGCTAATACACTGCAGTTTTTCATGGCATCAAATAAATAGGATCACATTTAGAGAGCTTAATCTACTAGCCTGGTTTCAGAAGGTGCATAAAAATGTAAGTAACTGTGGGAAACAAGTGAAGGTTCAACCAGGACCCTTACCTGCTGCACCACTTTGCCACCATTGTTATAACTATGTGATATACAGAGTGGTAACGCTGCACAAACTAGGACAAACTCAAACCACTACCAATGATAAGTGGCTTTAGAGAAAAGCCCAAAAAGCAAAAAAAAAAAACACATGGTTTCCACAAAACAGTAAGTAAGATACAGAGTAGATGTAGATGTAAGATGTAGAGTAAACTATTATGAACTGTTACAATGTAGGGTTTTGACTTAACTATAAAGAACAATTGTTTAAATATGTACTTTAATATAAGGATGTCATTTTCTGATGGCTTGGTAGTAAGAGCTACCTGCTGTAACTGGCAGTTCCTAATGGGTTCCTGGGTAGGACTTGCAATTTTTGACAGTCAGGTGGCCTGTTGAATGCTGCAATGAACTGGAGCCCTGTGAATTCTGGGGTAATTCACTAATTAAAGTATTGGACACAATTGGCTATGTTTGAGGGAGGGAAGGTTGGCAAGTTGGTGGAAATTCCCCAGTGACCAAAGATGTGGAATATACACTGCTCATAAAAATAGGAGGATATTTCATTGTCACATCATTTTTGTTCTTAGACAGAAGTAACATGATTAGTCCTGCAGTAGAAGCAGTCAGCAGTTCCTCAGAGAAGAGACTGGCACAGGGCAAAAACTGAAAAACTGGATAGAACCAAATTGGGGCGAAAAATGAGAAGATTCCCTAAAAATGTGTTGCATTGATATAGCGTGAAAACATCAGCTACTAGAGTAAATTTCCTATCGAAACATTGTAGTTCAAACTGATTTTTCATGTGTTGTGATGAGCAAATATAAAATGTTTGATTCCATTTTATTTGAAAGAAAGCTTCTAGTTAAGGTTTGTTACATTTCTAATCTGAAAATTGTCACTGCAAAAGAAAAAAAGATCACATTGCTGCCGGAAAATCAGCTGTTACATTTACTGGAACGTTATTCAGTTCAGTGTTTTGATGTAAGATTCTTTATTCTTCGTGATTCTTTAATTCACTGTTACATATTATAATGCAGCACTTAAAGTAATGAATGCATTTCACTCCATCTACTCACTAGGCTCTGTTAGTGTTGTTTCAACTCTGCTGTCTCGTACTCTGAATATGGATTGTGTGCATTGTCTCTCCATGTTGTTCTCGGTCTGTGTATGATGTCAGGTTTTATATATATATATATATATATATATAAACCTTGGACAGGTCTGTGTATCTGTGTTTTGATGTGAATGTTTTATTGTCCGTATCGAACAAACAATTCCAAGCACACAGATTAAAAACTGGTCATTTATATATACAGATTTATTTTAATTCACTTCAGCCTCAGGACATTTGCTAAAGTCAACAGTGTAAGTATAAATGCAGATTGAATCACAGATAATGATAATGTGCCTGGTTGTTTTAGTATTCCTTGTCCTGAGATGCTGTAAGTGTTACTGACTCCACAAGCTTTGCTCGTTACGAATTTTGTCTCCCGCTAACCCTTTGGCACGCTGTGGTGGTATCGCACTCTGCTTACTCCAGTAAGAAGCTGAGCTTGTGGATGAAAGAGTATTTTTGCACTTGTTTTAGCAGCCCTTCGCATTTTACCTATACAAAATCAACCGTGCTTGTACATATCTGATAAAGTGCTTGTAAGATTAAACTGTTTTTTTTTTTCCCTTCAGTTATTATTATTTTTTTATTCAACATGTTTTGTAGTACTGCCTTTTCATGGTTTGAGTTGTCAATGGGGTAACGTGTGGGATCATTTGAAAGTGTTCATTTTTATGAATAAACACTCCTTATTTGTACTCTGACTTCTGCTTTCTCTGCAAACGAAGGTTTGAGCATCAAGTTGAGAATGTTAATAATTGGTTACAGTAACTGGGTTCCATTCAAGCATATTATTCACACTCATTAAATTTATTCTGCACAGGATATGAATGCCTGTTACCTATCGAGAGGATAATTGTACCAGATCTAGATCAATATTTGGGCATGGACCGGTAACAAAGGGGACAATGGTATCAAGGTATCAGCAACCAAGAAGACAGTTATACTCTAACTTATTACATTTATCACTTTAATAATTTTAAGTATTTTAGAGAAGTTTTTTACTTGCCATGGCTGACCTGGGCTGATGACCTAGATGCTTAATGCTTTCTTTCTGGACTTCAATCGTCTATCAGATGAGGGTTTTTGCCTAAAGAAAGAGGCCTATAATACTGGACATGTGCAGTTACCAAAAGGACATCTGTATCAGATGTAGAGGGTTATCAAGTGTGGGCAACTACCAACAAGATGATAGTACGCTTAATTATTACCCATAGAGTAATGGGGAACATAAGTATTTGCAGTACTATTAAATTAGCAAGTTTTAGGTTGTAGGTACACTTCAATAAGGAGAGACAGAATCTAAAGAAAATCCTTAAAATCGCATTGTATGATTTTTAAATAATTAAGTTGTATTTTATTGCATGTAATAAGTATTTGATACAATAGAAAAACTTAGTATTTGGTACAGAAACCTTTTTTGCAATTACAGGAAATGTCTGACCTCTTGATGTTCTTCATCAAGTTTAAACACACACTGCCACTCCAGGGCCTTGAAATACTTCTTATGGAGCCACTCCTTAGTTTCCCTGGCTGTGTGTTTTGGGTCATGATGGAAGACCCAGCCACGACCCATCTTTAAGGTTGTTCTCTTAAATCTTGCGATACATGGCCCTATCCCTCCTCACTTCAATAAAGTGCAGTCATTGTACTCCTCCTTCCTCGGAGTGAAGTTCATACCAAAAAGCTCTATTTTGGTCTCATCTGACCACATGACCTTCTTCCATACCGCCTGTGGATCATCCAGATGGTCACTGGTGAACTTCAAAGGAGCCTGGACATTTGCTGCCGTGAGCAGGGGGACCTCGCCTGCCCTGCAGGATTTTAATCCATGACGCCATAGTGTGTTACTAATTGTCATCTTTGTGAATTTGGTCTCAGCTTTCTTCAGGTCATTGACCAGGTCCTCCTGTGTAGTTCTGGGCTGATTCCTTATGTTTCTCTGAATCATCCACAAGGTGAGATTTTGCATGGAACCCCAGACTGGGGAAGATTGCCAGTCATCTTGTGTTTCTTCCATTTTCTAATAATTACACGAACTATTGTTGCCTTCTCACTTAACTGTTGCCTATTGTCCCATCCCAGCCTTGTGCAGGTCTACATTTTTGTCCCTGGTGTCCTTGGAAAGCTCTTTGGTCTTGGGCATGGTGGAGAGGTTGGAGTGTGATTGATTGGGTGTGTGGACAGGTGTCTTTTATAAAGGTAACGAGTGCAGAATAGGAGGAGCTTGTTAAAGAAAAACAGAACTCTTGCTAGTTAGTAGGTGATCAAATACTTATTTCATGCAATAAAATGCAAATTAATTATTTTAAAATCATGTGATTTTCTTCATCATGTGATGTTGTTTTTTCTCTCTCTTTCAGTTTGTGTACACGTGATAAAAATTACAGACCTCTGTATTATTTGTATGTGGGAAAACTTGCAAACTCAGCAGTATCTCATACTTATTTTCCCCACTGTATATTATTTAGGCTGCCCAATGAGGTTGGTCCTATTTTGAGTGTTGGTCTTCCCAAAGTTTCTTCCTCACCATGGCTGACCTAACCTTTCTCAGCTGTTGGTATAGATGCTCAATGCTTGATTGTAAAAGTGCTATATACATAAATCTGACTTCACTTGACTATCAGGCAAGAGTCTTTACCAATGAAATGTGTAATATTATGTGCTAATATAATTTATGATCACTTTTTTATTGCATTACAGCATTTCCCTTGAATATGAGGTATAAGCAGTTACCAAGAGTACAGTTGTATCTGTACATGTATGATATGGTATCCAGTATGATCTGTTACCAAGAGTACACTCTCAAGTCTGGAATGAGCAGTTACCTTAGAGGACGTCAGTATCAGATGTGGCTGTATATGAGGTATGAGCAGGTATCCAGGGACAGAAGTACTTTTAATTATTATATTTATATCATTTAGGCTATGTTTTGTCCTCAAAACATTTGGGGCGTTTTTATTTGCCATGGCTGACCTAGGCTTGCTCGGTTGGGTCTGCTGGCCTACATTCCTTAAGCTGTACTTTTGTATTCTTTAAGGTTTCTAGTGGAGGCCTGGAGCTATTGCAAAGAAGATGCAACAAGGCTAACGAATGCTGTCAAAATATGAAATGCATGCTGCTTGTTCCTTGTAATAATTCCACAGCAAAGGTAATTTGTCGTTTTTTTGTTCAGTAATGTACTTTAAATTTGTATGAATTATAATTTTTAATTTTTAGAATAGATTACAGGGAGATTTGGATTCAAGCCTTGTGCTGGAGTGAGGCTCAAAATAATTTTGATCTACAACGGGGAACTGCAGAAAAATAAGAAACCACCGTTCTATTATATAAAAAAGAAAAAAGGTTCCGTATAAATTAATGACATCACTTGACTATCAGGTACAGGTGGTTATTAAGATGTCGCTGGTATTATGTATGAATAGTGTGGTACCTGCAATGTTTAATATCATATGATATATTATAATATTAGCACGACATTTTGCATTACAGCATTATGCTTGAATACAAGCCTCCAGTACAATAGCTATCAGAAACCACACAGCTACTAGAGTAAAGTGGAACTACAGTGGAACAGTAAACATGTTCCAACAGCCTTTATTAAAAAGTACAACAAAGAAAACCTTTATTTACATCTCAGTTTCGTCCAGCTCTTCAAGCTCCATCTCGTACATCATATCATTAAGGCGCTTCTTGAACATGGCGCAGCGGCGTCTAGACAATCCACGCATGAAATCTGCAACCGTCTGAGCGTATCGGTCATGGACGTCTAGTGTGTTCAGTCTCCTGCATTTATCCAGTTCACTGAAAATACGGCTAATGTCTGAATGTTCTGGACTGCCCCGCTGACGCTTCCTAGTCTGTTGTGTAGAAAACGGTGCGCTGGATTCGGATTCTGCCGTGGATAAACACGATGGAGACTGAGTGACGTGGTACTCTGAATCAAATTCCTCCTTGCAAATGATCGCAAATGATTCCTGGATAAACAGAAGGACACAGTGTGCACTCATGACATAATGTCTTGGATCCCGAAGTACATTTAAAATAAATAGTACATACCCTATGGACAAAAGTATTGGGACACCGGGAAAGCTGAACCTACAGGAGCTTTTACGACATCCAATTAAATCCATAGAAATAAATATGCTGTTGGTCCCAGTGCTGCGCCTATACCAGATTCTACTCTTTTTGGAACACTTTCTACAAGATTTTTATTTGAATCTTTTGCCCATTCATCCAGAAGAGCACTTGTGAGGTCAGACATTGATGTTAGATGAGAGTGTCTGCTGTCCAATCTTTATTCTAGATATTGTAGTTCGCCAAATGTGTTTGATGGGGTTGAGGTCAGTGTGCTGTGAGATAGTCCATTTCTTCTAGACCATAGTAACCAACAGACATGCCTTTATGGAACTTGCTTTGTTCACTGGTGCACAGTTATGCTGAAACAGAAATGATCCTTCCCCAATCTGTTCCCACAAAATGTAAAGCCTTCAATTGGCCATATGCTATAATCGCTCCAGAAACCAGTGGTAGTGTGCTTTACACCAACCAACACTTGGCATTGTGCTTGGTGATGTGAGGCTTTCATGAAGCTGCCCAAAATTGGACACCCAGCTCCAGCCTTTGTGCTGATGGAACCCTGCAGGATTATGGGGTGTGTCTCAATACTTTTTTCCGCACAGTCTAAAATATCACTGAAATTAAAGTGGTGTTCTAAAGAAACAGACATGAGTTTAAATCATTTTATCCTTCTTTAACAATAAACCCGCTTGGTGTCCCCACCATTTCTGCTTGTTCTAATGTGGCTTTTACTTAAGCTTCTCAAGAGCCAAATTATATTAGTATTATAAGACCCAATTATCTGTTCCATGTTGTGGTTTCGATATATCCCAGGTCGGCATAAGAAATAATATGGATGCATTAACTCATAACTGTATATTTACAGTCCAGCTGTGTACCATTTACTAGAAAGAAGATTAAACTTTAAAAACGTAAATCAATTCTCTATCTACTTTTCTTGTATACAAATTGAAACAAAAATAATGTAGTTATTAAAATTAAACAAAAGAAATGACCCCTTGTTATTCAAACTATAAAAAGTTTTCCTCTGGTGCAAAAGTGCCTGGGTTTGGCTGGTTACCAAGAGGATGCATGTACTGGGTATTAGTTATCAGTCAGTCTGGTGCCAGTCAGGTATCCTCCTTAAAAACAGATCAGCTATTTACAAACGGATGAGTGTTAGGGCCTTGCTCAAGGGCCCAAGAGTGGGACTTGAACATTCAACCTTCAAATCTACAGTGATGTACCAAAAACGCTGAGCCACCACTTCATTCCTTCCTTCTAATTCATGGGTTGTATAGAGAACAACGTTTTATACGGATAAGGACCAATTCTGCTTAATTTGGCAACTGAAGCTGTCTGAGGACACGGAGCATGGACTGAATCGCATGATCGAATCTGGTTTCAACCACAAAAACAATGACTGATTATTTAAAAGTGTTATCAGTAATACACGCATACCTGTTCTGAAGCTTGCATGCTGTTGTCGGTTCTTCTGGGCTGTAAATAAGGGTTTAACCAGCACAGCTCCCTGTACAGCTTGGGAGCCTGGTCCATCGCTTCTTCTCCGTTCTTCATGATCAGTCTCTTCCTAGCCTTAGTGAATTTGTGTCTCAGGTTCCTCCATACTGATTTACAGTGTTCAGGGTCCTGCTCTCCCAGCGTCACCGCGATTTCACTCCACGAGTTCGCGTGCAGTTATCCATCTTTAACGTCTCTCCGGGATCGGTCGTACAGATGGGGATAAGCTCTGACCAGCTCTGCCAGCTTCTCCTCGAAACTGTTCATGGTTAGAACGCTTCGGGTTGCTTTTAACGTTCTGTCCGTTACGGTTCTGCAGCTTCTTCGGTGTAAGATCAAGCGGATGACCTTTAATTCTGACAGCAGCGCTATAAACAGAAGAGAAGATCGGGATCAAACATAACACTGAATTCAATGGGGAGCCGAAACCATGGAGGACTTCCTGATGAACCCACAAGGAACTGCGCATGCGCAACGGTGACGCCACCAACCGTAATCTTTATAAATAAGCCTTTAGAATGTGACCTGGTTTTTGGCTTCCAAATTCTGTATAGAGCATCCATTTTAAACACCTGTCCCTCAACCTATGCTGTTTCTTAATTGAAATGAAAGCAGACATCAAGCCTGCCTTGTGAAACCTTGGTATCTATCGTTTGTGTGCTTGTTAATCTGACTGTTGCAAACTGAGAACACATTTGCATGGGTCATGTCACTAAGAATTGGAAGGGTTTGAGGAACAAAACAGTTTTTGAAATGATATGTGCTGTCTAGTCCACCAAATTCCCCAGATGTTAATCTTACTGTGCATGTGTGGGACGTGCTGGACAAAAAAGTGCTATTTCATGGAGGCACCACCTCACAAATTACTGGTGTTGTTGCTGCTAACGCTTTTGCGCCAGATAGCACAGGACACTTTCAGAGATCAGGTTTCATAACTTTCTCACTTGGCAGCACAAAAAGGATGTGTAATTGACTGCTCAAGTCTGTACATATGTTTCAATTTTACAAGTTATATTTTGTTATTTTTCTCTTTTACATTTTTACGCAGTTGGTTTAAAATTAAAACTGATCGAGTGTGTACATAACACTAAGTAAATCAGTTTTGCTCAAAATGCACTGCACAGCCATGTAGAGAACAATATAACAGAATGGTTTATTGCTTTTTAATAACTAAATAAATTTCATTTCATTTTAAATTCATTGCATTATGTGCTTTAATGATTGCCTGATTAAAAGTATTATTTAGCCGTCTACAGGGTGCAGAAGGAATTGTTTGTGGTGGTGTTATATTGTAATAGATCTATAATAACTACAACAATGCTGTACATAATGGTATTGTACTAGCTATAACAATTTTCTATATAATAGAAATATTATAGCTATGACAAAAGCAGTAAGAAAGCAAAACAGTATTTTTATACATGCATTCATGTTCGCTTGGAGTGAACACAGTATTTATAGGGTTTTTTGTGCATTACAGTGGGTTTTGTGTTTTACATGTACTGTGTGCTATTCGTTGTGGAAGGCATATGGGAGGAGTCCTGGTTTAGGAGTATTGTGGCCTTGGGGAAAAAGCTAAGGAGGTGTTGGGTGGTGCAGCATTTTAGAATTCTTAATCATGAAAGAAAAAGGAAAACACTAGAGAAGGGAGTAAAGACAGCCGCCCTTTTTATTACCCTCTGTGGATACGTCTGAAGAGGAAAGGGATTTGGCAACTAGTTTGCTTTACACTTGCTGTAGTTTGGAATGAGAGGCTGAAAACAAGAAATATGTGATGCGATAGCAGAATCAGTAAGTTCTGAGGCAGCTTACATTTTTTAGCTGAGTCTTTTTGGTTAAATCATAGGCATGGAGAGGTGGACGACTTGTTCCCTTCAAAGTTTGGAGGAGGGTAAAATATCCCACAATAATTCCTGTTCACAGCATCCTTGTGATAGTTTGTTTTTGTTAACAGTGTAGTGTGTTTGTCTCCTGGTTGTTAGGTTTGACTTAAATTTCAGTGGAAAATTGGAGTTCGAATGCTTCTTTATTCCTCCAGTTCAGACATTAAATGCTTTTTACTTCTGACATCCAACATCAGGTAAATTCTTTAAATGTATGAATTCAAAAATGAATTCTGACTTCTAACAAATCCACTGTAGTATTTTATTATTAAATAATTATGGATGTGTAAAGAGGTAAGCAGAGTTGCTGATTTGTGTAGAAGAAAGGACTCTAGCCTCCTGGACACAGAGCTAGAGCAGTAAGAAAGACCGCTATAGTGGGACTGGTGCACAAGTTTGGAGAGAAAACAGAAAGTGTAGTTAGTTATTGATTAAGAGCACGGAGTCTATTAACAATCACTGATACCCTGCACAGGAAGAAAGTCCAGCAGCAGAGTTCACAACCAGAAGGTAACAAAGCTAAGAGGGATCAAGTGAGTCATCAGCAGCCCACTTCTCTAGCAATCAACAAACCTGAGTAACTCAAAATCCCATATAACCTTACATTCTAAGTCAAAACAATTAAAAACCTCATAGTGGCATCAAAGTGGCTCTGCAGTTCAGAGTTTAATAGAAGTAATTTCATGACTTTCTTTAATGATGAGATTTTAAGCAAGAAATTAAATTCTTGTCGAATCACTCATCTATTCAGCAACCTTCCAGAGGCAGTACTAGTGTATGTCTACCTAATTAGCTCTAAATCAGGACTAGAATCTTTAACCCAAATTACTAACACTGAATTGTCGTCACTGATCAGCTCATCTAAGTCATCAACATGTTTAGTAGATCTAATATTTACTTATTTACTCATACAGATCCA
>JAYJMA010140558.1:0-29641 GCA_036873895.1 Parotocinclus cabessadecuia | reverse complement strand
CACACACACACACACACACACACACACACACACACACACACACACACACACACACACACACACACACACACACCTAGCATATGTATCATTTACCTAAAGAGTTAAACGAAATTCTGCATTCACGGTCATCAGAACCATTTTAATAAGATTATGGTGGGAAGTCGATTTTATCCTGCACTGGATTATGCAGCAGAACTACAGGACACGCCACTTAAATTCACTACTGGAACCACAGTTCAGAAGAGTCCCAGAACCTTTCAAAAACTTGAGCTTCATTAAAATCTGAAGCAAGTTAGTGACAGCTCATAGCTACATCTTTTGGCTAGCCATCCATAACCTTATAAGGGCAACGACGTCGCCTCAAAAAAATAGTACCATTCATAAAAAGTTCTCGTGTTTTTTTGTTTCATGGCAGAGTAGCACCCCCCATATTGTTAACTCAGTCCATCTACTCCGTGTTTAACAGGCTTATTTGTTATGCACAATGTGCCCATACGACTCTTCGGCAAGCAGAGGGGTACAGCTGTACCCCTGTAAGTTCTGTGCGCACCCCAGTATGACAAGCAGTGTAGCATGTGTGCATGCTTACTTTTTCCACAGCTTTGCGTACGATCTCTTTGTACTCCTCCTTGGTGATATCTTTCTTTTGATAGTATGGCTTGATGGCTGCTTTCACCTCAGCAATGGCTTTTTCCTGAATATGTAATTTCTATGGGGGGAAAAAACCCAAACATCAGTTTTCACAGACTTGCTGAACATTAGCGCAGTAGAACTGAATGCCACTCAGTTAATCTGGACGTACCTTTTCCTTCTTCGAGCTGTCTGCATGGGCTTTGCTGTGAGAGGAGGGCTGTGTGGTGGAGGAAGGCTGAGCTACACTAGGTGTGTTGGTAGGAAGAGACTGCGATGGTGTGGCTTTACTCGGTGATGCTCTCACCTGACCTTTTCCTGGCACAGGTATACTTGCAATCATCTGGTTAGAGAAATCAAAACGATTTTATAGGGTGACCTAGATAGGTTATTCAATCCCAACAATTAACTGTGTTTATACAGTAGAACCTCAGGACTCGTCGTTTATTTGTCGAGTGCTGAAAACAAGTACTAAGAAAGTTTTCAAATCCACACTGTATAAGGCCTTGTATGCATAAATGAAGTCGTCTGATCAATCCATCATATGTATCATAAACCAATTCAAAAGTGATGAGTACATATACACTGTACATAGTGGAGCTTCACTTAAACATGCATAAAACACACATTAACCTACCTAACTGGGCAAAATCATTCAAATTAACTTTATTTTAAAATCTACAAGCGTTGAATATACCCTGTAATTTATTGAATAATTGACTGAATGTGAACTAAAAACAAAATGCTTAGTACATTGGTGAACTGCGGGAGACTGTTGTACTGTGCAGTGGTTATGTCACAGTTTTCCTTTTGGTTGGTTGTGGTCACAAACACTTTATGGGACACTAACAAGTCCCATGGTGGCCGTTTTGCACTTAGAATACTGTACTGTAGATACAAATAAACAGAACACTGAGCGATGAGAGCTATGGTGAGAATGATTTGTGGCCTTAGGTCTTGGCTGAAACAAGCCACGTGTCTGGATTCACACAAGTTTAGGCAACTTGTGCTGAGTGTGTAACCAATTTTTTCTCGTCGAAAGGCTTTGAGAATTGAATTCTACGAGAGGTGGTCGAGTGCTATGACTGTATATCACTTTCAGCTGCTTACCTGAGTGTGAGTGTCAGCTGGCAGAATGGTCACGCTGCCCTGCTGTACAGGCGGAGGGGGTGGAGGAGGTGGTGGCAGAGCCTGCATGCCCATCGTAGCCACCTGGATGGAAGGGGGGTGTGGATGCAGGTGGACAGGTATTTGAGTGGGCATGGTGAAAGGGACTGGATGGATGCTCACTGGGGGGCCTGGAGGTCCCATAGGTCCCAGCGGGTGGCGGAGGACTCCGAGCATATTAAGCTGTGGGGGAAGCACAGATGGAGGAGCAGGTACTGCTTCGTTTGGTATATGGGTATTTGGCTCACTTTGTGGGAGATCTGAAATAGATGTACAAGTTACAGGAAGGTCACTTCATATACATGAATTTCAAATACATTTTAAACAGCTATACAGGTGTGTATCAATTAACATACTACAATCAATACTATCAATAACCATACAACATTCGGAGAAACTTGTATATTCACGTTATGCAAGGAGTGCTGTCAGTTACACTACTGGCACTTTAGGTACACCTTTCTAGTACCAGGTTGCACCTACTTTTACCTTCAGAGCCGACATAGTTGGCCATAGCATAGACCCAACAAGTTGCTGGACCATTCATTAGGTATTCTGCTCCATACTGATATTACAGCACGACATGGTTGCTCCAGATTGCATATCTACAATGTGAATCTCCCATTCTATCACATCCCAAAAGTGCCTTATTGTAATCTGAATTGTGTGGAGGCCATTTGAGTACAGTGAACTCACTGTCAGGTTCAAGAAACCAATTTGAGATTATTACATGCAACATAGAAGATGAGTACACTGTGATCATAAAAGAACTGACATGGTCAACAACAATACTCAAGTGGGCTGTGGTGTTTAAATGATGCTCTACTGGTATTAATGTACTCAGAGTGTACTAAGAAAATGTCAGCTGAAATTGAGACAACTGAATGTTTTTCCAGTCTTCTAATATCCAATATGGGTGAGTCTATGCAAATTGCAGCCTCAGTTGCGTGTGACACTTTCCGAGATGCTCTTTTGCAAACCCCAGTAGTAACGAGTGGTTACTTGAGTTACTGTTGCCCTTCTGTCAGCTCAAACCAGTCTGGATAGTTTCCTCTGACATCAACAATGCACCATTAGCCATGCTATGCCACTTAAATCCTCTTTCTATCTGATGAAAATTCTGATGCTTGGTTTGAACTTCAGTACATCATCTTGACCATGTCTACATGTGTAAATGCATTGCTGACATGCGAGAGATTTTTGTGTTAACGCACAGCCAAATGGGTTTAATAATGAAGTGGCAAAGTGAGTGTATGTGTGCTGTGTGTGTACCATTACCGTGACAGAACGGCTCAGATTCTTTGTGGTTTTTTAGTATTGTGAACACGTGCATTCACAGAAATGGGGCTTATTTCAAAATGAAACATCCCATAATTAATTATCACCTAATTTTGGTGAGAAGTATAGTTTGTTTTTACATAGAATTTTTGTATTTCTCCAGTTTTTCAGTTTGTACATCATTCCAGCATAACACCACATATAATAGTGATTTTGATTTGACGGTTTGACATACAGTAATTTAGTCCATATCAACACTGAACACCACTAACTGTTTTTCTTTAAATTACCAACACAGTACATTCATTCTCTCAGCTACTCTTTACCCCATTAATGCGAACAGGCATTTCTAAAGTGGGTTAGCGACTTCAATACAATAATTTTTTTTTATTTTGAGCTGAAGCTGTGCAGCAGGCAAAATTACGGTAGTATGCAACAATGAATAATCTAGGAAACGCTCAACAAACATTTTCACAATTTCTGGGCATGCACCCGATCCTGTGTATGCTCATTTGGAATTCTTGGAAAAAAATGCTTTACAAAACTATCTGATATACAATTCAGTGATGTTCCTAGTAATATTCTGTTATTTATTCAAATGCTCATTTGTCAAATTTTGTCAAAATCCAACAAGCAATGAATGGAAATAAATCACAAGGTCAGATTCTTCCAATGTATAAAACATAATTCCTACATTAATATCAGACATCAACCTTGTTCTATTTAAATAAAACAATAACTGGTTACTGTTATGCCTAATGTTACCAGTCAAACCTCTTAACCTCAGATTTGTAACATTAAAGATATTTCTAATAAGTACATACCTGTTTGTCTGGAGACGCCAGCTGCAGGCTGCTCCTCCTCTGGTCTGTTCCAGATGCTCCCACCTGGCCCAGGTCCTCTGTCTCTTCGGGAGTAGTAGTTCTGTACATCAGCAGGGAGGGTTCGGCGAACCGCCCAGCTGGAAGCAGCTGACCACCCTGACCGGTCTAGCAGTGACTCGTTGAGCTCGTGCTCTTTTCTCTTTCCTCCATTTCTGTTTTCATTGAAGTGACTGTACGAGTCGCTTCCAGTGTTATTCGCTGTACCTGAGAAAGAGTTACGTTGCTGCTGCCGCCAGTTACCTGCTGGCTCCCCATACTGGCCAGAAGGACACACTCCACCCCGACCACGTCCAGCAGCACGCCCTTGTTCAAAGCCCCTGCCTCTCCGAGACCAGGAATCTCCAGCATCACCAGATTTATCCTCAAAGTGCTGCTCTCGTTCCCTGCCCTCAGCATTAATCCTTGCCCTTTCGTTGACCCAGGGTGGGTTTTCTGTCTGGCCCCTGTCTGGTGACGTATCTGGAGGATAGACGCTTCCATTAGCTGAAAAATTGGAATCTCTTGCTGGAAACTGACCTTGCCTCTCTGAATTGTTCCTCCAATTGGAACTGCGAGAGGAATGTGCATCCCGCCAGCTATCCCCGCCCCTAGAGTCCCTTCTCCGTGGTGACTGTGCGTTTTGATCAGTACGTTCTGAAGACAAGCTTCTCCGATAAGACCTGTTTCTTGATCTAGAACGTGATCTGGAACGATTTCTAGATCGGCTACGAGATCGCCTTCTGCTCCATCGCTCTCTGCTGCGATTATATCTAGATCTATCTCTGTCCTCCTCACGCTCAGAGCCTCGACTTCGATGTGGTGAACTGGCATTACGACTACGATCCCTAGATCGGGATCTCCGGGACCCCTCCCGTCTGGACTCATTCTTGGGAGACCAAGTCGTCGTCGGTGAGTGAAAGCGGGACTTGCGCTGCCGTCCATCTGCCCTGCCTGTGCTTTTAGGTTCTTCTGAGGTCTCAGACTTGTGCTCCGTTATTTGGTTCTTCTGCTGACTTTCCTGGCTAGGAGTTGGGTCAACTGAAGTGATCTGCGATTCGGGGTCAGCATTGTTAGTCTCCAGTATTATTTCTCCAACAAGAGAATTGTTGTCTGAACCGGGTGAGTCACAGTCCATAGGTATGGCTTCAGTGTTATCCTGATGATTACTTATGTCTAGCGACTCCTCTTGCATTCTCTCAGCAGTTTCTAAAGTCTCTTGATCTTTTGGCAGACAGTCTTCTGCTGTAACTGCAGTTGGTATGCTGTCAAGTACGGAAGATTTAGAAATTTCCTCGGTTTCATTTCCACACTCAACTGCCTCTGGCTGCACTTCAGGTTCATGATCTGGTTCTGATTTAGGACCGGTTTCATTCTCCAATAAACCTTCTGTTGCAGTAGACAAATCATCCTGAGGT
Organism: Parotocinclus cabessadecuia; assembly: GCA_036873895.1. Classification (NCBI taxonomy): domain Eukaryota; kingdom Metazoa; phylum Chordata; class Actinopteri; order Siluriformes; family Loricariidae; genus Parotocinclus; species Parotocinclus cabessadecuia. The sequence continues at coordinate 24,288 of JAYJMA010140558.1, read as the reverse complement.
TGGCTCATTGTGGAGCTAGAGTTTATACTACATTCCTCAATTGTTACCTGCTCAGAAGACGAAACAGAGTGCTGGAGAACCCCTTCAGGAGACACTGCTGGTTCCTCAGGTTCCTCCTCTTCAACATGGTCTTCCTGGGGTGATTCCTGATTGTCATTTGGCTCGACTTCACTCTCGCTTTCCTCATTGTCATGTTCTCCGCTGAAAGGAGAAACTTGTTCACTCTCTGTTGTAGTTTGAAGATCATTAGCATCCATTTTATGGGTCTCTCCATCATGAACTACAGATTCTGAACCTATATCCACATCTGCCCTTACATCTTCTGGACTGGAGCTCTGGTCTGCTTGCGTCTCCTCGCTAGTCTCAGTTTCTTGTACTTCTTCCACATTTGCATCTTGTTCATCCTTATTACTCTTCTTCTCGTCAGTCTGCTCCTCCTCATCTCTTTCCTCATTACCTTCCTCCTCGCTTTCAACGACTGCCCGTCGAGTAGCTGCTTTCTTTGTGCTTCCTTTTCTTTTGGCTGTAGGTTTCTGTTTGCCAGTCAACCTTTGCTTACTTGTAGAAGCTGTCATGTCATTCGAGTCACTACCAGCAGGAGAGCTGGAGCCAGAATGCTGAGACAATGGCTCTTCGATCACACTTTTATTTTTACGGCTTCGGGTTGAGCGTGTAGTTTTAAGGTTCTCTGCTTGTTTGCTTGGGCCTGCTGATCCAGATCCTCTTGTACCTTTTCTTCCCTCACCTTTGGGACACATGACTCCACAAACTTTTCCAAAAGGACCTAAATACAAAATAAAGGCGTCAAATTTTATCACCATACAGTGCCAACTTCTACTGCTCAAAATACTCACCAGGGAAGCCAGATACCAGGGAACACGGAGAGGTAGATGGTACAGGTTGCACCAAAAGAGCTTGAGCACGGACACACTGCCTAGACAGAATGCTGATGCCAAAAAAAAAAACAGTGAATTACTAGTTTCATACTGCCAGTTTAACTATTTGGAAAAGTGTTAATATGTGGCAGAAGCATTTAACTCCACCCTGGCTATCCTAACAACATAACGATTAAGCTTTACTTTACCTTGGCGTGTATGTAGAAGCAGAGGGTATTGAGACAGGCAGCCATTGGTGGTCCATCATATTTCTCCGACATGCTCTCCAGTCCTTATCTACTGTCTCTTCCTCAGTCACCACCACTGTCTCCATTCTGCATACCAATACAAGTTGTCCATACATTTTTATACAGAATCCACCAAACAAGACATGACCCAACTTGCACAGTACCTTAATGTGTTAACTTCAATCGACTACAGGTTGATTTAGCCTTGTATCTGTTGTGAATATAGAGACCGATGCTGATATGACATTACACGAAGTACGTAAACATGACTGTGGACGCGGAATGTGGAATGATTATTTCTTATTAGCCCTATATTGTTTGTGCATTTATTAGTGTTATTTAATGTCGTATCAGCGTCAATGCCGATATTAAATTTAAAATGACCACTTAACCTAACGTCTTTGGACTGTGGAATAATACCGCCATGTTAGTGCCAGGATGCTGCAGTGTTTACAACGCACTGAATTATTATTATTTATTAATAATTACAAGGCTGCGCATTTCATTTTGGTGTGCTGTGATGCTAAGTCACACTTTATCTTTCTAAAATTTACTGAAATGCCACAGTAGATGATGCTCATTCAATTTTCCACATTCACTTACACAACAAATGACACCAAAAATTTTTGTTGAATAGCTGAACATTTTGACTTCATGTAGCACACCTCAAAAAATGTATTAAATTAATGACATGTTTTTTTCCCTCAATCAAGCAGAGAAAAATAAGGAGTACCAATAAAAGGGCCAAGGAGTACCAATAAAAGTCTAAAAATGTAATTTATTATGCATTTAAAAGTGTGTGCTTAGAAACCTTTGTAACCTGTTGTACTTGGCTAACTGAAAAAAAAAAACTTGGCCTGAACGAGAAGGTTGTCCACTGAAGCAATGAAAGAATGATGCGTGTGAAAAATTATTTCTTTTTTCCAAAAGAGAGAAATATCAACTCAGTGGCATGGCCTGCAAGCATCCTGATCTCAAATCACAACACTGTTTTTTAATAGTTCATGTCCAAGGAGATCGACAAAGTAAATAATTATATATTTTTTTCCTTTACTTGATCTGGATCCAGAGCGACTTACAATCCAAGCAATTAAAAGTTAATGGACCCAACTGTAGCAGAGCTGGGATTTGAACCCGGGACCTTCATCCAATACTTTAACCACCACAGTTCCTATAGGTATGCTCCACAAAACCAAAACATTTAGCTATTAAACAATATATCATGCACCATATCTGTAATTTATTTGCAACATATCTGCATAAATAATCCTTTACTTGTGGCATTTCAATATTATTTGCTGGACTACAACATTCTTAATAAAGGCCACACAGACAGTGGGAGCACATGGAAAGTTCAAATAGGCATGGTCTATGCTCATCTTGTGTTTAATAACCATGTTAAAAGTATACCTAGGCTCTTTCGCAAGCTCGTACTTGCTCTATTGTTCAAAATGTGCTTTCGAATAACTGGATAGTAATATTAAGGGGGAAAAAAAACTGTTAAATATGACATCATATTTATATAAGAACTCCTTTTTGATGAACACTGCAACTAAGAACTATTTAATTGTACAGGTAACCCCACATAAAGCATTCATTCAGGAGAAACTGTACTGAAACTTAATTTTTCCAGTTAAATGATATGCTGTATAAACAGTCTACACATTAAATATTACATCCTTCGATTTACAATAAATTCAATATACAATGGATGATAAGATCATGATCTGACATATTACATTTTATTTCTAACATATACTGAAAATACTACACATGCTTTCTGACTTTTGTTCATCTAATAGATATAGTGTTGAAAAGATTCCAGTATTTTGTTGACCACTCCAATATATTTACATGACTTGGTTCAGCATGCCGATCGTCTTTCCCTGCTCAGCTGATGGTCCACGTTGAACATGTTGTGTAAGCAGCTGTGAACGACATGTCTGACTTTCCACCTGCACAGGGAATTCAATGGACCATCTTAAAAATTGTTTCTCAGTGTAATTATACGCCACTAACAAAAATGAGGGGATACTTCAAAATGAAATATTCCATAATGCAATATCCCCTAATTCTTGTGAGCAGTGTACTTAACCAAATTCCAGAATGATTTCGGGAAATCTGCACATCCAAGTACCTTTTTCTTTTTCAGAGCAGAAGAATCAATTTCACCTGTTGAGAATTAGTACATACAAACTTTACGTTAACAGACAGATAGACATATGTACACTTGCAATAAGAAATGTTCAACTCCCTACAGAGACTAAGGATTTATCATTTTAAACAGAGACTTTAACCCGAAGTTTAAACCCAACATTAAACCTTTATCCAATGGGAACTCAATAATTACTTATATAAACACTGCTCTGAAATGTGTTCAATGTGTGTTGCAAGTGTAGTCTAAGGAGCTGTCACAGAAGCAGAAAAGGAGAATTTTACAGCACCAAAATGGCAATGGGTATAAGAAGTTATCCAAGACCTTCAACATTCTTAGAGATGCCATTGCAAGCACTGTACTGTACTGTATAAGTTCAAAACACATTTTTTTTTTTTTAAAGTTGCTCCACCAAGTACTAAGATTGAGGGCTGAATATTAGTATGCATGAGTATTAATTTTTTCATTTAATCTCAAAAAGTCATCATAATTTACCAAATTCTTTGTGACAATATTCTTTCTTTGTTTATTGAGACTTAATGTTGTGTATTCTCATTCAGTTCTACACAAATTTTCATAATTCCATTTAAGGTGAGTGGGGTTGAATATTTCTAATTGCAAGTGAATAACACCATATATATATATATTCATTAACAAACTGTATTAGTTGCACTATTCATTATGACAGATCAAGTGACAACTGCGTAATTACAATTCTTACAAAAATTAGGGAATATTTAATTTTTGTGAGTAGTATATTTAAAATACTATAATTGGTTTAGTACATACATGTTTTACATTTCAGTGTACCACTGGCTCTTTTATCCCCATTTTCATCCACTTTGGTTCGCTCCTCCCTATAGTAAAAAAAAAAAAAAAGTACAATTTATTCAGGAAAAATAATCCAGACATTACACAAACGAACAAAAACACTACTCACATAGAAAAGCATTCTGTTGTTTTACCATCTTCACAGCTCCATGATAAGCTGGTTGTTTGTACAGGAATCTGTCAATTCAGAATTGCTCATTAGATTACATTACATTATAAATAGAAGATAGCTCTATATATTCCACAGGACAAGAAAAGGCAGAATCTTACCTTAATGCACCCCAGTACAGGGTCCTGTTTGAATATTGAGCTAAATGGCCTGCGATCAACTGGGCAGATCTGCAGCATCTGCAACACACAAAATATTGTTACTTTTATGGGCATTGTACCATCATTGTTTACCGTTTGTTCATTTGTTCACTATACATGAAGAAACTTATTTTCATTAACATGTACTCCTCTTCTCCTGCCACAGTTTTAAGGGTTTCTCAGAAGGAGCTGATCACTAATCCAATCCCAGTATTTTACTAATTAAATAGTAAAAGGTTTTCATGTTTAATGGAATTGTCTCTTTGTTATTACAGGTTATAATACAGAACAACTGCTGGGGGAAGCTCATTTCTAACATTTTTTTAAAGTTCCAGAGTGTAATATGGTAAAAGGAAAGAATTTCTTCAGGAGGAGCTTCTATAGACACTACAGACATTCTGGAAAAGAAAAAAAATCCAGTAGTTGTATTTAATGAATAACACTGAATATGTTGTGATGAGACTGGTTAGAATTTGTGCTGGAAGACATGAGATACTGAATGACTAATGTATGTATGATGGCATTATGTGATGTAAAACAGTGAATGTAAGCAGCAGACCTGTGACCAGCGCAAAATGCAGCTCAGACAGTAGATGTGGTTGCAGATGTCAGGCACAGCACATTCTGAAGATTTGGGGACATTCAGACAAATAGGACAGGGCTGGCTTTCCTCATCCTCCGACCCATCATCTACACACTGCACAGCTAAAAGAAAAGACCACCATAACCAAGAATTATGTTAATCACAAGTAAGACTGGGTGATGTCAATTTAACATTTACCACAATACATTTAACTTTACTTTGAACTTAACCACCTGTTTTATCAAAATACACAGATAATAACACAATATCTACACACAAGTAAAAATAAATAATTATCTCTCCTTAATACACATTAAATAAAGTCAAATCAGGTAAACTGAGGGTTGCATAAAGTAAATTATATTTTACAAAATGTGTGGGTAAATGCAGAAAAACACAAACACTGAGGCAAGTCAGCATAACATCTGTAAAATGTAATAAACATACAACATCTAAAACCAATTAAACAAAAGATCAACAGTAAGCTTACAAAATCAAATAAAACTCTGAGCTGGAGCAATTCAACATCAAACTAATCATCTCTGTTAAAAAACGACAACTATGAAGAATACAATTTTTTTTTAAATAAGTCCAGTATTAGACATTGCTTTTTCAGTTCATGTTGTGGCTTACATGTCTGACTGGACCAGACAGATGTAGGGGCAAAGTATTAGACTGATAACTTCTCCCTTTCTACTGATTCTGTGCACTCAGAATAAAGTTAAGGAAGTACAGGCTTTGAAAAGCGTTTACAGCCCAGGAAACCAGTGGCTGTCAAACCCACTGAAAAGCATTTTAAAGCTGAACTTTGACCATGCATGTGTAAAAGTTCTTAAAATATGGAAGCAAAATAACACTTACAATGTTGTGGCTACTGTTTTGTCACACCACACCATTTTTGTTGTTTGCACATCAATGATAAACTGAACATTAGACACGTTAATAAACTGCTTTCAGGGTTTGGTCATACAAACTACATATTCATAATTTCATGGCAGCTTGCACTTAAGGCGTTAATGGGGAAATTAAAATCTCCTATCGAAAAATGTCCATATTGCTATTGATGATATATCGCACAGGCCTATTCACTATATTTATTCAGTTTTCAATTGCCATCATGTTCATGTGCGCACAAACTTATGAGACTGGACACGTGCTAATTATTGTAAACATAAGCATTTGCCGTTTGACATTGTATTTGATTTCAGGTTGTGTTTTGAGTGCTACTTTGAGTGCAAAGTCTCTTCATATATACCAAAATTAATATACATTTCATATACACTTTTGAGGGAGCAGCAATAGAAGTATTAGGTCATTTCACACACATCCGTGTATTCAGCAAAGAGCCACTTCACAGTGTGAAGTTTGCAATACTGTACCTGCATAGCAAAATTAAAAAGCCATGGAGGAACAAATTCAAACATTTGGTACAACAACTTTAATAAGACAATTAAAACAAGATCATCCTTCTGAATATGCAGAATTTGACAAACCTAAACAGCAAAGATGTTAATATTTTCTGTTGAACCACTTGTAGCTTTTATCATCGTTTCTACAAGCTTTTGCAATGTCACAACAGTTTAGTCCCCCCCAGGGGATTGTGCGTTTGGAAATGCTCTTACTTTCATTGTTTAACACGTCCAGGAGTTACTGTTGATTTCATCAAACACATTTCACCGATCATGATCATTCAAGATTTGATTTCGACCACCTTCCCTCCTCGAAGATGATGTTTGCCCATTGTGCTTCCACATTTTATTAGTGTTGGACATGTCCAAACCCCATATGAGTATTTACAGCAATCTCCTTTTTATCTGCTTGATGCACGCCAATAATTTGACCCTTCTGAAACCTTACCACAGGATTTTCCACATGGTAATTTTACAAATGAGAAGCTACTCACTGCATTAGCTATGGTTATTAAACAACGTGTTGCCAGCTGAAACAATCATTCATGCAGTATTTATATAAATTATCTATTTGCTTAGTTAAATCCAGGCTCTGACCTTTTTTGGACAAGCAGTGTATATTATACTCCATACAATTTTACATATTAAATATGTTGCAAGCTGAAACAGTTATGTGCTGCACTTCAAAGCAAGAATGCCAGCACTAAATGTCAAACCTAAAAATGTTGGGCTGGTAAAACACGCATCACACTGTAACTGTGTCATTCCCCCTAATCACAAAGAAAAGATGTTTTGGCAAGTGATGATGGGTTTTGGGTTTTACTTGGTCCAATTTTCACTGAAATTCCAACAAAATTTTCAATTTTATGCTGCCAGTACCCATTTCCTGAACCCATGTCTTCTTCTACTGCAGCCATGCCTTTGTAGTATGTGCAGCATGTGGTGTTCTTGTTGAAAAATGCATGGATGTTTCTGGAAATTATACCGTCTAGAAGCCAACATATGTTGCTCTAAAATCTTATTGTACTTTTATTATACTTTTCTGCATTAATGATTTGTAAATTAGTGTATCTATTCCAAGGGCCCTAACCCAATGAGAAATCCTGCCTTTTGGACTCGCTTCTGGTAATAGTATGGAAGGTCTTCTCTGGTACAGAGTACACTGAATCATCTGACCACAATATATGAATCCACTGTTTAATGGTCCATTTTCCTGATACCAGTTTCTCAAAGAAATTGAGGTTGAGTCTGGACATGGTTAACACATGGTTTCTATTTTGCACTTATTTTCTGCACATTTATGAAGGTAACTAAGTTCAAAGCTAACATTTGCCAAGGAAATCCCATGCCCATGTGTATACACGCACACAAATCCAATGAAGGTAGGACATTGTGTAAAACATAAAAACAGAATACAATAATTTGCTAATCCTTTTCAACCTATATTCAATTGATACAAAGACTGTATATTTAATGTTCAAACTAATCAACTTTGTTTTTTGCAGATATTAAATCATTTTGAATTTGATGCCTGCAAGATGTTCCAAAAAGTTGGGAAGGGGGCATGTTTACCACTCTTACATCACCTTTCCTTTTAATAACACTCAATAAGTGTTTGGGAAACGAGAACATTGTTTTGCTTTGCTTTGCAGGTCGAATTCTTTCCCATTTTTGCTTGAGCAACATCAGTTGCTCAATAGTCCGGGGTCTCTGTTGTTGTATGTTACACTTCATAATGCGCCACAAATTTTCGAATGGGAGACAGATCTGGACTGCAGGCAGGCCAGCCTAGTACATGCACCATTTCACTACAAAGTAACACGTGGAGAATGTCTTGCTGAAATTAGAAGGGATGTCCCTGAAAAAGACGTTGCTTGGGTGGCAGCATATGTTGCCCCAAAGCCTGTACGTACCTTTTAGCATTAATGGCGCGTTCACAGATGTCAAAGTTACTCATGCCATGGGCACTGACATACTTGTCTTTGTAGAGTAGTGTATTCATTGAATATGGGTTGAAAATTGTATTCTGTTTTCTGTTTGTATTTATGTTTCAAATAGATAAATAAATTAATATTAATTTAAATAAATTAATTTTTCCCAGTGGAAAGGTGTTCATGTAGCATATAAAGAAGGTCAAAATTGTGTTAGAAATTGATTGCCTCAATCAGATTTGCAATATCTCTTGTGGAATTGACGATTCTGACTGGGAAAGTCATGACTGTGGACGACAAGTCAAAGATGTGGTCATCCAAAGTCCACTACCGACGAAGAAACCTGAACAATGGGCGCCAGCATGTGACGTGTCCTGTGACTTTTGACTCTTTGTGTGTTTATAGATGTGTGTGTATACACACACACACTGCTGTCTGAGGGATTAGAGCTCACAAGTGTTTATCTTAGACTTAATGCCCTTGCCCTTTATAAACTGATTTTCCTCCAGGTTCCTTAAGTCATTTAATGAAATTACACACTGTAGTGGTATATAAATCTCTTTTTGATTAACATTGCAATAATTTTCCCAAACATTTGCTGACAAACTGAAGATCTTCTGCCATCTTTGTTCCTCAAAAACTAAACTTTAAGTATATTCACGTTACTGTTTTTCTTCCTTAAATATAATTTGAATTTTTTTCTGTTCTATTGGCATTCTTGGTGGGCAGCAAAGAAATAATTTAATTGTATACTGACATCCGTTTCCTTACTGTGCAAACAATAAACTTCTTGAATCTCGAATAATCTCGAATAAATTGCTATCCCAAGCTTGTTGCCAATGTGTGGCAGGTCTGACATTATGCTTTATGTGTTGTTATTATTATTATTATTTCATATTCCTTCCCATTCATTCATTTTCTTATCTGCTTGATCCTGGACAGGCTCATGGGAGAACTGGTGCCAAACCAGTAGTGTAGAGTGCAACGGGTCACTTTTGAGACACCAACTGACCTAACATTTGTGGACTGTGGGAAGAAACTGGAGCACCTGAAGTAGACTAATACTTAACTTGGGCCTGAACCCAGGACCATCTTGCTGTAAGGCGACAAGTGCTACCCACTGAGCAACCATAGATAGTATTGTTTTAAGTTGATCAAATGCATGATACATCTAAGGTTCATAATGCATCCAATTAAATAAGTATTTTGAAGTACAGGTTTTTTTTATTTGCAGTTCCCATACTGTCCCAACTGTTTCTAATAGAAACATAGAAAAGTAAAACACTGCAACACGAGTGTGGCTCAACCAGAACTCACAATCCTGTTCTTTACAGAAAAATTATATATGTCCAGAAAAGAGTTTGAACTACATCAGTAAATATATGCACTTTGCTTTATGGTTTACTGGTTTAATGAGGGTCTACTTTCACACACACTGAGCCAAGATAGAAGTGACAGCGACATTAATATAATGAATGTCCATCACACTTGAAAAAACTACTTTACTGACGTGCACAACTTCAGTTACTTAACATTTCTTTACTAGCAAAATGAAAAGCCTTTTTATTGACTGGAAGATACCAAGGACATACATCATTGCACAAGAGTCACAAATAGCCAAAATATGAAAAGGGTAGCATCTGTCGTAACAGAAGTAGAAAGCATGCATTAAAAATTTCCCTGCTTAGCTTCTCAGTTTAAAATCAACAAACTGTTATTCATTAGTTCAATAAAATGTTATTATTAGTACAAAACTGTTAGAATCCAATTCACAGTCTACTTGCATTCTGCCTTTCATTGCTACAGACCGAGTGACATGGGAGATAGGACAATGTGAATCAGTGCTTTAGACCCTGGACTTTAGGTCTGAAGGATTTGAGTTCATTTACCTTTTCCACCAAGCCCAAACACTTAAGACTATTGAACAGGACCCTAAACATTCAACAGCTCAGCTCTACTGTGAATAACTCTACCAGAATTCAACAGACACTATTTTCTAAACAGTCTGCACAAGATTCTGGTTTGTGCTTTTTATTAGCTCCCAGCTAAAAGCCAAAAAATACAGAAAATACACACTCACCCTTTCTGGGTCTTAATGGCATCTTTGGCCCAGTTTGTTTGTCACTGCCAGTTTTGTTTCAGTTCTGTATGGACAGATTAGGGACAGGGTTAATAAATATTAGGTGAAGCAGACAAGAAAGAATCTAGGCAATATTAAATCAAGTCATTCAAAGGCTGAAACCCAAACTGGCATAATACCACACTAACAGTATGTCAAATTGATTGCATCTGCATTCCAAATAATGCATTAGGTCACGTGGCATCTCTAAAGTGATGCAGTGCGTGTATGCACACAAAGAAACTAAACTGGATTGGTGCCCTGTATATGGTATGGTATATGGTTTCTAATATGTGCTACCTGGACCTTGTTGTAAAATAATATATTTTTAATCTCTTGAAAATTATTTTTCAACTGCAGCTAGCAAGACTTTCTGTTATACTTTCCTGTAGACGTAAGCATTGACTTTTCACCTTGTTTATTTGTTATACAAGGTTGCTTTTCATATCAATGGCTATTAATGGCAGACATATAGGAATAGTTAAACATATAGACATTGTTATATCACTACACAAGTTTACATCGAAATTAGTCAGATGTATACAGATCGGGACAACTTTTTTTTTTTTTTTTTTTTTCCTTATTTGGCTTCTTTAATGTCACTATCAGCATCAGTGGCCATCTTAGTGAGACACACAAGACTCAAGACTAGTCATATATAAATACATACATGTTAATGCCAGCTTAGGGTAATCAATTAACCTAACACGTATGTCTATACGTACGTACTACATACAAACTCCACACAGAAAGGACCCAGGCCGCACCACTCTAGGATTGAACCCTGGACCTTCTGGTTACGAGGCAGCGGTGCTACCCACCGAGCCATCGTGCTGCCCGCCAACTTCGTGTAATCAGTTAACTTAATGCACGTCTTTGGACTGTGGAAGGAAACTGGTGTACACAAAACAAATCCACACAGACACAGGAAGGAAACGCAAACACCACACAGGCTTCATCCGAGTTTGAGTTTAAACTAAAAACACTGGAGCAGAGTCTCCATCGGTGCACCTCAGCAAAAAAAAATATTAGACCAGTTTTCAACTGTCCAGTTCTGGTAAGCCTGAAACCTCAGCTTTCTGTTTTAACTAACGACTACTACTGACCATTATCGGAGTTACCAGAGTTAACCTTTAACTTAGCTTGAACCAGTCTGGCCATTCTGCCTTGATGACTCTCATTAGCAAGGCATAGTTTTCTGCTGAACTTGTTCATTCTAAACCATCATGGTGTCGCAGTGTGCTGTTTGGTGGACAAACTACACAACAGCACAGAGCATGTTCTGTTTCACCAATGCTGTTTCATTTATCAGCCGTTAAAAGAACAACAAATACTCAGGTAAAAGTGTAATGGGCTCAAAGTAAGGCCACTGTGCTGTCCAAATATGCCTTTCTAGAACATAAAAACACAAAACGCAAGTGTTCAGGGAAAGAACATTCAAATGCAAATGCGAGCACAGGCCAGCAGGGAAGTTAGGGGACAATTCTGCTCAGGCATGGTACAAGACAACAGGGCACAGAGTACGCCCTAAAACACCTTGCTTTGCAAGAGCAACAATTTGCCAGTCTGAACATAAGCCACACAACTCTGTGCTATTATGACGGTAAAGGGAGGCAGCATAAAATTTTAGATGTCAGGCTGGCAATTGTCACAGCTTCACTTATTTTGGCCAGAACTTATCCACGCCATTTCTCTCGTTTTCAGTGCCAACAAATACCCTTGGTGACTACATCTTCTGGTCGTTTGTCGAGAAAATAACTTGGCTCACAGTCTTTCTTTTTGTAGAGAGTTTGTTTAAATGACTGAGAATATAAAATACAGAGACCTAAAACCCACTTCATTTGTTCTTTACCAAAACGAAAAGTTGAGTACTTTTGGAGGAGTTTCGTTCAGCGTGCCAAATGCCACCATAACCCTTCACCTGCAGCACTAAATGAACTAGGCCCCAGTTCAGTTCGTTCTCAGATTCTCCACACAGGAGTGACAGCTCGTTCTTCACAATATTTAATCTCTCTCTCACACACACATTATAAACACCTTGAGCTGCAAATGGCCCTTCTTAGTTAGGCCACAAATAAGCGCTCCTACGCAAATTCTACTTTAGCTTGTTAAAGAGCTCGGAGCATTTTACAGGTTCCGTCGAGAGTTAGCTTGCTTGCTAGCTACTAGCTTAGCTAAACCGCGATTCATCGCTGCCAAATGGTATGTTGAGTAAGTAGCTGAAGCTATGCTATAAACTTGTTTTGCTATGTCCGCGCGAGGAACCAGGTGCTTAATTATACTGATTAAAACGGTTCCCCTCGCCCCCCCCAAAAAGCTTCTTGAAATGCTAATCTAAATAAACAGATAACTCTGGGCTAAAGTTCCGTTGACTGGTAGTTAGCACGAGAGATATTATATCGTCATGTTATTATCAGAGTGTTAGCATAGGAGCTATATCGGTGTCAACAATAAGACGGGCTTACCTTAGCCGAAAGGCTGTTAGTTCAACTAGCCTGCGTATCAGCACGAGCTCTTCTGTGTTACGGCAGCATTCAGTCTACAGCCCAACACAAACAAAAGCTTAACGCGACAGAAGCGACAATCGACAACCACTAGCAATGGGTTTAAAAATGTCCCTGCCACATGGGGTTCTGCTACCTGTAGCACTTGCTCTGACCGCACGGTGGCGCTGCACCATGCTGGAATGCCTGTTTGGAGAACGGCTGCGTCATCGAAGCCAAATGCACAATAACAGCTTTCGTTTCTCGACCGATTTTGATATTCAAGGGATTATTCATATAATACAAATAAGTTCTGCATTTAGAACACTTCTAGTCTTGATAGAGGGAGGTGTGTATGAGCTATTAGGCTCTAATTAACCTTTAAAATGCACGTTTGGCAAACATGGATTTGGATTATTTTGACTAATGCGGGTAGTGACGTCGCTTTATAATTTAAAGTGCACTGTGTGGAAGTTTGTTTCTGTTGTGGAAATGTTTTCTGTCCGTGTCCATTATTTTAGTTTTACATTTACAAATGCAGCAGCATACAGTGTAGTACAGCAGTAATGCATATTATCAGTCTATGAATAAAATGTAATTGTAATTAATGAAATAATGCAACATGATTGTAGGTGGCTCGGTGGGCAGCATCGCTGCATCACAGCAAGAAGGTCCTGGGTTCAATCCCAGGGTGGAGCGGCCTGGGTCCTTTCTTTGTAGATGTTTCTTTCTATGTTTGTATGTCCTCACTGTGTCTGTGTGGCTTTACTTTGGGTACTCCAGTTTCCTCACACAGTCCAAAGACGTGTGTTTGGTTAAAAGTTTACTCTAAATTGGTGGTGACTTGAGTGTGTTTAGATATAACCCTGTGCGTGTTGCTGAAATGACCACTGATGCCCATAGCAACATTAAAGAAGCCAACTAAACATACAAACCAACGTAACTGTATTAACAATGCAATACTACAACTATAAAAATTGGGGAAGTATGGAAAATATTTTTTCCAGCCTACAACACACTAAAAGTTGGAATGGGGCAATTTAAAGCTAGTAATTAATTTTTTTTTAATCAACAAAATAATGATTTCAAATAGGTCATATCAACAGGTGATTGTAATCATGATTTGGTACAAAAGCAGCATCCAGACAAAATGTAAAATATATCAGGTTCATACCGTCTGCAGTCTATTATTATGATACAGTCATGATCCAATACTCATGACCGAGTCAGATGTGGCAAGTGCATTGTTTGTGGTTTGATCTTTAGTAAAATGTTCCAAACCCCACAATTTAAACTAAATAGCATGCAAGGTACAGTTTGTATGAAGCCAATTAGATATATTTGACTTTTAGCAGAATAGTATGTGATCAAAGTAAATTCAAGTCAAGTCATATTTATTTATATAGCCCTTTTTAAAATGGTGCATTGTCTCAAAACAACTTTACAACATGATGTTATCTGAAAAGACAAATCTGAAATTGGGCAAGCCTGAGTGACAGTGGTAAAGAAAAACTCCTTAAAAATTGTAAGGAAGATTCCTTGGGAGGCCCAAGACTCAAAAATGGATCTAGCACGAATTTGTGTACTTCATGATTTATTACTGTACCCAAATAACAGGTGTGTTCGTTTTATTGTTCAATTAAATTTATGTGCAGCATTTAACACTATGGATCATTATATATTTGAATAGACAAAATAGAAAATGTATTGTTAAGGGACTCACTTTCTTGGTTTAGAACCCACTTTCTTACTAGAACCAGTTTATTTGTATAAATAATCTTTGTTCAAAGTTTTTTAAAACAGTACAGCCAGAAGTAAAAGTACAGTGTCTCACATTGATCTGTGCAGGCCTAATATAGCAACATTTTGAAATATACTCTCATTAATAGATGCTGAGAAACTGGTTTATGCGTTTATAACCAGGTTGGATTACAGTAACGCTGTTCTTACGGGATGCTTTAGTAAATCAATAAATAAACTTCAATTTGTTGAAATTGCATTGGCCTGACTAGAATCAGAAAAGTTGCTCATATTAGTTCTGTTGTGTCGTCTCTGTACTGGTTGCCAGTCAGATTCCAAACTATTTACAAAATGCCTGTAACATACGCTGCTCACTAAAATTAGCGGATATTTCATTTTGTAAGGCAGTATATAAAGCTCTACATGGCCTGGTCCCTCAGTATCTGTGTGAACTCTTGCAATCCATATAATCAAGTTTGTTCAAAGGGGCCAGACTTATTTTAGTTTCTGGAATTAAAAAAATCACAGGATGGGGAAATTTGTCTTGGTTCATTGCCCCCCAGCTATGTCAGGAAGCTCAGATCATCTCAAACTGCATTCTTTTACATGACAAAAAGTCACTCAATTGGCCTCCACAGTTACAAACTAACAGAACAACTTTGAGATGTAATGGAAAACGACATTTACACATGGGTGTGCAGCCAACTAATCTACAGCAACTGCATATTGATATAATTTCAATTTTGACCAAAATCTCTAATGAATATTTCCTTAATCTAACTGAATCTATTCCATGAGGAAGGCAGGTCTGAAGGCAAAATGGGTTCAGTCAGGTACTAGTAAGGTGTCTTGTGGTAAAACGTTGGTGTAGAGCATCATCTCCTGGCAGACATTCTTATCCAGCTCTTGGATGGACTGTCATCCTTTCCATTGTCCACATCTGCACCTTTACAATGAACGTGGGAAAAATGAAGAATTTAGGATTGTTCTTCTTCATACTGTATCTTCATTATCTATCAGCAATTTGAAATTTTATGACGTGTTTCACCCACCAGCAGGGCGCGCTTTTGTCCAACCTAAAGACATAAGGCCGTCTCAGTCTCACGTAGCTTCTTGACACAAATGCAGTCTATTACAGACTGCTTACTTTTTGTATGGATTGTATCCATTAAACGCTTTATCTGGCTTTAAGTATGATTGCACTTCTCACATTTACAGGTAAAAAACTGAACGAACCTTCTCTAATTAGAGAAATCACAGGCATTCAAGTTATCGGCATAGTTGAACGGTCTGTAAGCCATAGGTCAACCATATTTAAGAGAGAACAATTTATTAACTATCAACCTTGCTTAATACAGCACAGTGCTGTATTTGACATAGCCATACTATTGTCGTCACTGAAAGTTACATTACTCACTGTCTGGTTTGGCTATGCAAATACATGGCCCTACCCCTGGAAAAAATGTACCAGTAATCATCACACTTGGAGGATGTAAACCAAGTTTTTTATTTTTATCAAATAAATGAATCACTGACATAACACCAAACAACATTTGTTTTATAGCTGTACCGCCTGGCTTCCTGAAGCACACCTCAAACATTCAAATGTAATTACTTAAATTAAAGGCTTATTTTTCCAGACCAAGTGGGTGAGAAAACTTATGGAATCATCAACCAAAAAGATCACGATTAGTATTTTCTTGCTTGTTATCCTTTCATGATGGCCTAAATTCTCAGAGGTCTGGGCTTTACTGTAAAAAAATTCTACATCAAGCTCTAGCTTTCTCAAATATCAATTGAGAAATCAGCTTTGCAGAATGGAGATAAACGTAACTTTCCAAAATATTGAGCCCTTAATGGTCCTAACAACAAATCATTGGCAAGACCTTGCAGTGGGGTAAAAGCCGAAAGCATGACATTTCAGGTACTATATTTATTTTACACAAATATAAAATAATTTAAATATTTAACTGTTTGATATAAGCAAATTTAAGTGTTCAAGATCTTCTACAAATATGTATTTTAAGTAGTTGTTAATTGGTAAACTGCCACACCTGATGTATGGAATTAAATGTATCTTAATTTTAGTGAACAGTGTATATCTTAATTGTAGCTTTAGAATATTTAATAACATGCTTTACTAATTACAATAATGCTAGTATGTTTCTATACCACTGCGTACTAAGTCAGAGATAAATAACAGAAAGTGAAAAAGAAAGCACATTTACTATGTTGGGTTATATTTATACTTTATTGAACAGTAATTACATGATATACATAGTGTTTCACTGAAACAAGAGTGTAGCACTTAGCTTTCATGGCCTCTCATATTCAAAGACCACGCCCCCTTGCTCTGAATGCTCTCTCTTGTGTAACTACAGCAGTCTGTCAATGACAAAAGGGGAATGTGCACCACAACATGGCAGGAGCAGCGGGGACTGTTGCGATTCAAGGAACAATTCAAAATGCAGTCTGTAATTTCCAGCCATGATAGAAAAAGCCTAACACTGATAATTCCCCAAAACCAGTGGGCAACACAGGTATAAGACCACTCAATTCAACTGCAGAGTTCATGTTTGAAACACTGAGAAAAAAAAAACGGACAAAAAAAGACCAAAACAAAGGAAACAAAAGCATATATATACACTTCAACTTGTTGGTATATACACATATTTACAATATATAAATATAGTAAAATAGATTAAATTACATTGATGTTCTTCTATAAATAAGTGTTGGACAGTAACGTCTTAGATGACATGAGGTTAGCAATTGGAAGCACAGAGAGGTTTTACTAGCTTGTGAAGACTGCACATGGACTCAACAGGCTAAAGTTGAGTACTGACCAGTGGATGTGACAACTATCATCTCAGTCATCTTTGTTCTTTGTCTTTTACTCGCAATTTCCCTCTGTTCCCTCCTTTGTTTCACTCTTCCTCCAGGCAAATGTGTAGTAACATTAAGCTGCCAATGACTAACACTGAGATGGCAAAATATCGTACTGTGTGTTTACAATGTGGGATTCTGCCATCAATACATCAAACGCTTTTTAAGTTCAACACATTAAAAACCACTGGATGTGGTTAAAATTGCATTCTTCTATAACGAAAAACTGGTGCCGTCTAACTCACGAAGGACAGCAATCAATCGTTCAGTCATGCCTTAGAAGTTATTGCTATACAAAGATGTACTTAAATAAGATTACAATGTCTATTCCAGTAATGTCTTCCTTTACCCTCATAAAAAATGGAGCAAACAGTTCCTTTCGTGGTCTAAGCTCTTGTCAGCTCTAGTCAATGGGATGCTCCCCTCAAGGATCCATCTTTGATACCTTTAGTTAACTGGGACTTCGAATGTAGTGTAGCCCTCAAAATTCATTCATGGTAAAAAAAAATGAAACATTAAGGTTCACTAATGTGCCACTGATTTACATAATATTTGTACCATGGAGAACAAAAAATGTACCTAAAGTTGATTTTTATTTCTGACAGTGTCTGTAATTCAATATCGTAACCTCAGATGAACGTCTAAATATATTCTGTTAATTAGTAGATGTAAGCATTTTTAAATAAGCTGACTTAAAAAGAGTAACGTAAAAATGCCATTGTAACTAATCATATCTATCAAAGCAGAGTAGTAAGGTTTGAATTGATGATGTTCACATATATGTAGAATATTAAGTGCTTTTCAACATATAAACCAGTAGGAAATATTTTGGCAAAGGTAAAAATAGAAGTCAAATGCCAGGCTGTAATGTCTGCTTTACAGGTTGTGGCTCAGATGGTCTGGATTTGGTTGCTGAAGTCAGAAAACCTGACCACAATGCAGCCATTTGCATTTTCATTTTGTTACTGCTCTGTGATGCATCGAATTTGAAAATACACACAGAAGCTAACCGGACATTTTACCACAACAACAAAAGTATAAGAAAAAGCACCAACTTTGTGGCCTAACAGCATACTGTACACATTTTAGCACATTCTCTCAGAATGGTATATAGATCGTTGCTCCAAGTTGGAAAAAAGAGCAGTCAATTTTGTTGTATTAATAACAGTGTGGGACTGGAAAACAACTCTGTCCCATTGGAAATATGTCAAGCCTGCCTGCCACTCAAGCTGTAGACACGCTCCTTAATGACCACTGCCATGGTTTCCTGAACCTGCGGCGTTGTGAATCCACTCCAGGATGATCAGTGTCATGCACCCAATCATGACCACGAATCCCAAGGTCAGGAATGAGACCGCCTGCATCAAATACAAAGGATGATAGATTAACAACTGCTTAGAGATACTGCTTCCACTAACTTGTTCACATAGTGGTTGGATTTCCATTCAGTTTGGCACAAGTCATATCAGGCTACCCATAAAACAGGACTGACTTACCACTATCTTCTGGATAGACTTCATGGACTCCTTCTTCACTAGCTTTATGTAGAATGCAGAAGGCAGGATGAAGATTAGCATAGCAGCAGCAGAAGCACCTTGAATCGCAAAAAAAACACGCTGTTAGCCACACAATACCCTTGCTTCTATTTGGTTCACAAAATTCTAAAATAATTTCTTCCTACTCTTCTGTGCTCATTTGGTTGTGATTGCACAACAGTTTCATTACGGACAACGACCTACCGATGAATCCAAAGATATCTTTGATGTTGGGGACAAAGATGACGAGTGCATTGACAGTGAACAGCAGGACCACGGTGATGATGGTGTGACGGATCCAGCTGAACTCTCTAGTGGCGCACATCAGTTGGTTCACAGAGGTACGGATCTGTCGTACCAAAGAAAAATATTGCTTAGCCTTCGATTTTGGAGTCACGCCATCACTTTGTTTAAGTGTTAAGTATTAAGCTGGTATTAGATATACTGTGCGACTCGAGAACAGTTGTACTCACAGGAAACAGGACAACAGGAACAGTAAGAGTGACAGCAGCCAGCACAGCCAGACGTACAATCAGCAAAACCACATCAGATTTGTACACTCTTGAATATGTGTGTAGAAGTTCAGACTCAACTCCATCTATAAAGTAAAAACATAATAATCCATAAATTGATATGGCTATTAAGATTTGGCCAGAGCTCTCGTTTCTGGTCATTGCGACCTGCATTAAATGAATCTGTAAAAACAGGTACAAAAACAAAGAGGAAAAAATACAGTCACTGCGTTACGCCACCAAAGAACATTTGCAAGCACATGACGCTATTTTCCTGCCATGACAAACAACACAGGGTACGGATGTCAAGGCCCTTGTCTTTCTCAAACCTTACACAACAGTTACTGGCACTGACAGGGGGTAGGTTACATTCGATAGCTGGGATTATCTGATAAATAATTAACTTTTAATTAAATTTTTCGATTGTGCACATATTCTTTCAGTCATTGAGACAGCTTTTCATTTCATATGTGTAAATGAATCAGGACGTTTTGTGAGGGTTAATGTATGCTCACCATAGAAGGTCAGGTAGCCAAACAGAGCAGCCAGCAGGTACATCACAAACATAGACAGGAATGACACATTGGCCACATTCTGCATCTTCCTCCTGGAACGACTGTTAAGAAAGCGTTTGGAAATGACACAATTACTTACACATGTTTTATATTCATAAACACAATCCTTCAAACGGAGTTTGTAGAAACATACTATGCAATCCACATACAAGAGTATCTAAACGGACTTACTCTTTGAGCTCCTCATACATGGGCAAAATGGCTGGGTGGCACACAAACGCGAAAGTCAGAATGGGCACAGCATACACAGTCTGTGACGAGAGGGTATACAAAAATCCCAGTTAATCAACTCTGAAGAAACACTGTCTGGACTGATGCAAAGCCTATAAAGAAAGACAACAAGCACGGGCTGTACTTTTACCTGTGAGTTAATGACCAGGTATTTTGGTGTGCAGCAGTCCTCACTGTTGGGAGTGGCTGAGTTGTTGAGAGTGCTGTTTAATGTCATGTTGATTAAGTCATGGGGCAGTGGGCATGGAATCTGGAACTTCTTGTAGATCACCTGAAGAACACAGCAAAGTACTTACTTATGAGTACTTAGATCTCTTTTCTTTAAGCATAGTACAATAGGCACTAAAGATTTCCATCTCTATAACCTTTGACCAAAGTAATGTTCTCATTGTCTTCAGTTCAAACAAATGTAAATGAGTTGTATATCTGCTGTGTTCTTATTCAAATTAGTGCATGTATTTCAATACATGATCCTGTATATCTCTTATGAGGACCATTCTCCCCGTGTGATAGTGGGAACATTGTAATAAAATACAGGTTTTCAAAAATCTGCTTGCTTACCACAATTAAGAAGAAGACCATGCACAGTAATGAGAATCCACTAGTGTATCCGAGGTAGCCTGTGTAAAAGAGGAAAAACAGCATTATTCCTCTTCCTTCTTCCTCTGTGGCTGAAACCTCAGAGATACTTCCCTTCCCATAACCTCTTTTGGTTACAAAGGCACTCACCGAGGTTTTTTAGTAGTGAAAGTGGCAAAATAATGACAACAGACACGAGCAACACCAGGTAATCTCCATTTGTGTACCATTCCCTGAAAGACAACATATGTGAAGTTATGAGTGTTAAAATTCATCTCATCACAATGATGAAAGCCAGAGGTTCATCGGCACAGTCCTATATTTGTTCTAGACAGACCTA
Organism: Parotocinclus cabessadecuia; assembly: GCA_036873895.1. Taxonomy (NCBI): domain Eukaryota; kingdom Metazoa; phylum Chordata; class Actinopteri; order Siluriformes; family Loricariidae; genus Parotocinclus; species Parotocinclus cabessadecuia. The sequence goes on along the minus strand of JAYJMA010140558.1, from coordinate 2,947 downwards.
GGGATGCTCCTATGCATAGACCTGTGCAGCTTGTACTACAGATAAACACTGTCCTTAAGCTGAAATGCACCAACACAATATGGATGCACATGTAACTGTTGCCGTAAGCAACATCAACCCCTTTCCCTGAAGAAACGGATCAACGTAACATGTGAAATATACCGCTCAGGAAATTTTTTTCATTTAGTAGATCATTTCAAAATATCCCCTAATTTTAGTGAGCAGTGTATAAACTAAAATATAAATAAAATAGTTTCTTACCCATTGCCTTCTCCAACAAAAGCTTGGATGACAATCGGTAACTCATATTTCACGATGTAGAGGTAGGTGGACATGGCTGGAGTGAGAAAAGAAGTAAATCAGCTGCAAAAAGGATATGTTCAAATGCACCGATGCTTAGAAAAATTTAAGTGGCAACATTCTCAGATTTGAAATCTATGGTATGAACAATTTTTAAGAATGCGTCAATCATATGTTGTCACAACACAATACTTATATGAGCTAGGTTTATGTATAGGAGATATGAGCTGCAGTGTTTTACCTCCAATGTTCTGCATGGTGATGGAGCAGGAGGCTGCCAGCTTGCCTGCTAACCCATAAGCCTTGTAGCCTAACTGCTCATATACCATAGAGCCTGAGACAGGACAAAATACAAATCAAATACAGCAATGCTTTCGTGGGTTAGAATATTTAATAGGTACAGCTTGTTGTATGGTGCTAACCTCCTTCGTTGGCAGTCTTCAGTAGCAGATGCACAGAATATAGGGAGAATATAGACACAGCAATCAGCAGGATACTACCGGAGAGAGACAAAGAGAGAGCGAGAGACAAAGAGAGAGAGAGAGATTTATTTTAAGTCACATGAATGCAACATGCAATATTTCTGTTGTTATTTATTGCCAAGTGTAGCTATTCTCTACTTCAAACGAGATTGCTGCCTAAATACGGACTACACAGAATATAGGTAAAGCTTGATGAGTAAGCACATCCTACAGTGTAGTTATGAGACATTTTGCAAGTGAGAACAGGACAGGATCTTAGTTCCTGTAAATCTGCTCTGCAAAACTAGGTGAGTTAACGATCAGTCACTCGAACAGGCCACACTTCAAACGTACTCTGTATCTAACACACTTACATAGACGTCTGAGATCTGATTGGAGATTATATCTGGAAATATCTTTGTTGGCAAATCCCTTCCATCTCCGGCTTAAGACTGAGGCAGGTAATTATATGTATTTCAGTTAATACAGGGCTTAGCCCATGTAATGGCCTGTACTGTGAAATATTTTATTTATTTATTTATTTATTTTATGTCACATCAGCACCGATGGCTACTCGTAATAGGATTATAACAACGCTAGTAGAATGCACTCACACTGAGACAATTTAGAGCAATCGATTAGCCTAACATGTCCTTGAAAGGTAGGAAGAAACCAGACTGTCTAAGAAAACCTCCACACATGCAGAGTCTGGTCTGGACTGGGGATCTAGGAAGTTGTGATGCGACCGTACTAAGCGACTGGGTCAGTGTGAAACCCATACCGTGAGCAAAATGCAGAATGCAATGTCCTAAATTTTAAAATCTTTGAAAGCATACAGCACTGTTGAAATTCAGGATGTAAAAACACAGTAAACCACACTCACTCACTCACACTCTCTCTCTCTCTCTTTATATAACCAATGACCTGTCTGCAGTCATTATTGTGCTGCTAAGAGGCTTGACCTGAGTGAGTAACTCTCTTGACACATTCTGCCACTTTTCCCATTTTAAACAGACAACCACACCACCTGCCTGTTTGTAAACACATATTAAACAGGGAGGAGGCCATGGGTTAGCACAACTATGCTGGTATTTGAACAGCTTTTCCGTCAGCTTATTTAATGCAAAAATAGAGAACTCTTTGAACTCCATGAACTGGGCCAAAGCACAATACTACAAAGCAGCTGTTTTCAGAAATAAGTGGCTAGTGTTAAACTCATGACATCAGAAAGCGTAATAAGAGACATTTTTGCTCAGTTCCTGCTTTGCTCTCAAAAACAGGTTAGGCCAGCATGCATACCAACGTGGCCCATAATCATATTTTAAGAAACAATTGCAACAACTGCAGGTAGGAGGATCCAAGGAAACAACAATAACATTTTGGATTGTGTTTTTTTAACAAATAAATTTCCACCACTATACTAATAGTACTCACACAAATAATGCAATTCCAGTGTTGGCCATGGCAAAGGAAAGGCCAAGGATTCCACTGCCCATGATGGCATTACCCAGGTTGAAGACAGACATCCCAAAGCTGGCTGTGCCAGGGTGCTGAAGTACACAAAGAGTAAGATTAAAACCATAGGTCTAGGAAAGAGCCATCAACAATACTGCATATCACATGAGGGTCTTACATATTCAACTTCATATTTCTTCTTTCCCAGGTCGTGGTTAGGGAGAAAGTTCTGACTTTCGGCATCTACGTCTCCATATTGACTGTAATTGGAAGGGAAGGAAATGACTATTTAGCCTTCTATTTTCTGTTGTTAGTGGGGAACAGGGACATACAGTCTGCTTTGTGCATTACTAAGTCTTAGTGAATATGAACCTGTTCATTTTCTTGGCGGAACCGCTGGCATATTCATTGCTGTTGTAACTCGAACCGCTGTCTTCATCTTGAGCAATGTTGAAGCGGCTCATCTCCGTTTTGCCAGGCGTTTTGTGCATCCTGCAAGAGATAAAACCCGCTATAATTTCCCGTGTTACGCTTAATACTCAATACGCAGAAACGTCTGCGGAGAAAGACGGTCATGTGACCCGTGTGGAGGAGGGGAGGGCTGAGAAGCAGCTGACTCACTGAGCAGTGGAAAATTCCGACTGGCAGCAGACATTGGGCGTGGCGGCGGTTCTGCTGGCCATGAACACTCTGGTGTCTGTGCAAGACGTGGCGGTGGACGGCGCTGCCGT
>JAYJMA010140537.1:0-15175 GCA_036873895.1 Parotocinclus cabessadecuia | reverse complement strand
GCCTCACAGCAAGAAGGTCCTGGGTTCAATCCCAGGGTGGAGCGGCCTGGGTCCTTTCTGTGTGGAGTCTGCATGTCCTCCCCGTGTCTACGTGTGTTTACTTTGGGTACTCCAGTTTCCTCCCACAGTTCAAAGACATGCATGTTAAGTTAATTGGCGTCTCTAAAGTGGCCCATACCATCCAAGGACCTGTCCTTTGATTTAGGAAAAGGTGCCAGAGCACTGGGTCCCTGAACTTAAATGTGTCATTTAAATTAGACACAGTACAATTTAGAAAGAAATGTAAATCTGTTTATCCCACTAACAGCATTGAGGTGTGTGTGTGTGTGGGAGGGGTGTGTGTAAGAGTATAATGTGTCTTTATGAGGGGTGGGGTGTGTTTAGTGTAGTCTATATGTGTGTGTGTGTGTGTGTGTGTGTGGAGCATCTGCGTGATAAACAGTGTGAAATTGTGTGTGAAATATTGTGTGTTCTTTGAATACATGACACAAATATCACTGCATTGCACACATACTGTGATGTTTCCTTCAGCAGCCGACCCTTGATGGGTTGTTACCGTGGGCAACCAGTTCCAACATGTCCATCGCTCCTCTCAATCTCCCTCTCGCTCCCTCGCTGTCTGTCTCTCCCTCTCTCTCACACACTCTTTCTGTCTGCATCTCTCTCTCCCTGTGTGTGTGTCTCTCTCTCACTCACTCTCTCACACCTCTGTTAGTAGTGGCACCTTCTGCTTTCTGATCACGCCTGCTCTCTTTCATCCCTCCATCATTTGATATGAGTGAGAGACCAATATAGACACAACAAAAGAGAGAGAGAGAAAAGTACAGTGGGATGTTTCATGAAACACCTCTGAAGAAATTATATAAAATTATAATACATAAAGACCTCTACATCATTTTTTAAACTATGCTATTTGGCAATATGCCATAATGTTAGAGGTCACCTAGCAAACTACTAATGATTCATTAATGTGTGATATGTATCAGCTACTTAGGCGGACCATAATATCTTAATTGTTATTTGAATTACGTACAAGCTTATCAATTACGCCACTAGCTTAGCAAGAAACAGCCAAAGACACACTAGTTCATAGTTTATCGTTTAGTGACAGGTCAAGTTAGGACAGACTATTGTGCACTGGCACCAAGTGCATGCAGCATGCACAAACTAAGCTAACTTTCTACTTAAAAGCGCAAGATGAAGTTAAAAATGAGTGAACAAATGTGCCAGGGGACAAATTACAGACACCACCAGCCTCACAGTCTACGGCGTTATATTTAATTGGCTGGTCCTCACTCACAGAGATGGTTTGGACTTAAAAAGATGGAAATCAACATCAGAAAGTGCAAACTAACCACCAGCACAATACAAAGATTTATGAAGATATTAAGATAACGACAAGTCCACACCAGACTTAAACCAGCCGTGGCAGAAGCACAGAAACACACCAAAGCAGAATCATTTGGCAAAAAAGTCTCTTATCACAAGAAAATCAACAGATGGCAAGAAAAATGCTGTCACCAATGACGACGTGAAATACAGGTTGACGAGAGAGATGGGATCGAACATCTTTTGAATGCTTTAGACCAACGATATTCTCAGCCAAAGTATTGTATAATTGTAATTGTATACTTATCGTTATAAACATAAACCCAGAAAATACCAGGATGTCATTTTCGTAAGGGTATCACACGCCCCTAGAATTTAGCATAGACTAAACTGGGGAAAAGGACACCATTAAACATCTTTAGCAATATGGATTAGGAATTTGAATTAAGATTTTTCTTAGAAATTTATTCATTGTCACCATATTTATTAGGGGTGGGGGAAAAATTCGAATTTTAGATGCATCGCGATTCGGACGGTTAACGATTCTGAATCGATTAACAAATGTCAATAATCGATAATCGAGCACACTTGGATCTGAACATGTAGACGAGCTTCAACGTTAGCATCACTAACTGAGCCCTGTAACGTCTATTTTGAGTTTAATATTCTTGACGTATCCGTGTTTGCTTTCTATGCGTTGTTTTAGACATGTATAAATGCATAAATGTTCTACGTTAGGACATTGTCAGATCAGGACCTTTATTTCACAAAGCGACTGGGCTACGTAACGTTAACTAAACTGAGGTAAGTTAACACTCTACCTAGATTAACCAGTTAGCAGTTGGACTCTAAGCCTCATTATTAAAAGGCATAATCGCTAAAACTAGCTGATATGAGAAAACATAAACACACAGCTTCCCTGTGTTTATTATCGACCATTTTCCAATCAGGGTAAAAGAGTAGAGTTGTTTGGCTGATGTAGCAGGGCTTATCTCCAGCAGCCAATGATTGCCTAGACCCCCACCCCCCACCGGCTCCAAAAGTCAAAAGCGAGAAACTTTCTGAAGCGAAAGCGAGACTAAGAGAAGTGTAACGAAGAAAAGGCGCAAAGAAAGCGAAAACGGATACTTCAAGAATATTAAACTCAAAATAGACGATTACATACAGAAAAGGTGATGGTATCATTATGTTGTCTTCACAGAGCACTGGGCAGTTGGTAAATACTGACAGGAAAGTGGATGCTGTCAAATACACCTAAATTCTTTTGGAAAACCTTTAGCCCCCTGCCAGACAGCTGAAGACGGACAGGATCTTTCAGCGTAACAATGACCCAAACCGCACCACCAAAACAAATCTGTGCATGTCTTTGAAGAGTGCAGGCCCTTGTCACTCATCATGAAATCCGACTGAGCTTGATGGTTTCTGCAGGAAAAGCGTGAGTGATGGTTCCCCAATCTAAGTGTGCAAGCTGGAACAAACATATCAAAACAGTCTGATGACTGCAACTGGCTCTATGAAAGATTATATCCGGGCTCCGATCACTTTCAAACTCTCTTATTCTAGTTATTTATTAAGTCAATACCAAGAGTAACTCACTAGGAAGGAGCTCTTGGAATCAACTCAAACTTTCTATATGTAAATGTAATATGAGAGATGGAAGTGATTACAGCATTAGCGGGATAGATTTATTGGAGAAGACAATTGAAAGGAGGCAATCGGGACCCTGTTGACCCTCTACAAGATGACATATGGCTGTGAATTGGTGGCAAACCCCAAAACAAGGTTTGGTATGTTATCCAGTCAATGGAAGGACACAAATGGTTCCGTGACAACATCTAGGTCGGAATGACCTACATGGCGCTCAATTTTTCTAAAAAAAAAAAAAACCTTGCTTCTCTCGGTCCAACGAAGTTCCCCATCTGTCTTTAAATGTCTAGCGCTCACCAATTTTTCACCAACAGGTACACTACCCAATGGCAGCATCAGACAGACTTTTTATAGGGCAGCAGAGGAACCGGCTTTATGCCCTCTTGTGGAAAACCCAGTGTCTAATGAGCCTATATCTGTACGAGATGGAACTGCATGCCGAGTTTCTATATCTGTTCTTTATTACTATCAACGAGTACATATTAAATACATTTTTAGAACGGGTTTGGGGGAAAACGAGGATTTGGGGTGTGTGTGTGTGTGTGTGTGTGTACAATGATGTTCTATATATAGTTTGTATCCATTTATGCATCCCTAGTCTTAGGGTTGACAATAGTCTCAATAATATCACACATAGCTGCAAACATCAGCCACATCCTGTACGTTCTTTACATTATATAATCAGGAGGAGCTGTAATATAGATTAAATGAACACAACCTTGAACAGGAAGACACAGATCGCAGAGCTGCTGAGCAAGAAGGAGGCAGCGCAGGTCCTGTAATCTAATGAAGGAAGAAGATTAAACGCGTTTCCTTTCTATTGGCCAGAATACGAATTTCACATCAGATATGGCCTCGAGTTTTTTTTTTTAATGCATTCTGTGACTCTAAATAAACTGCCTATTTATTGCCCAGCAGCTCAGTGTGGCTTCGTTACACGCAGCTAAACGTTTTGTGGCCTGAACACTGCATGTACGCTAGACATTAAAAGTATAAAGAAGCTTTAAATCACGTCCAAAATTCTGGTTCACAGTTGCCATTCCAATTCATCTCAAAGGAATCAGATGGCATTATGGTCAGATCTTCGTAAATCTGCCCAGCTCTCTACCAAAGCGGACAAACCATTTCTTTACCGTCTTTATTTTATGCAAGGCACGGCATCACAGAAAGTCAGTCAACAGATTTGTGGGAGGTGGAAGCCTACGGACGGGTTTTTCAATACAGAGTCATTGAGGTGTTCAATGTAACCCATTCTTTGTTTATTTAATGCCCGTTTGCGTCACGTTATGAACCTGTAAGCAGTGCGTGTGCGGCACAAATAACAGAGATCACCACTTTGAAGTACTGGCTTGTGCCTTTTAACGTCAGGGTCTTATTATTATCCTCATAGAATTATAACAGGAAATACAGGTACTCACCCTTTTACGATGGCCTGACTTTGGACTTACTACAACTTCAACTTTACGATAGGAATCCAAACGCTAACACAAATACACATACAGCAGAAATCATTTTAAAAATACTCCGAGTTCTTAATTTAGATTTTTCCCTGGGCAAGCGATATGCTGTACAAGCTCCTGTGCTAGATGGGGAAATGGGCAGTGAGTGATGTAAGGGGTCACATGCCGGGGGTGATGAGCGCCAGGAAATATAATGACAAAAAAAATTTCTGTTTTTCATTATCAATACATTATTCAAATCAATTACATGAGATATTCAATACTTTATTCTAAAATAATTTCATTAGTTGAACTATGTGTTTTAAGCACGTCTAAGGTATGCTACGCTATGATATATACAGGATAAAACTGCTCGGATTACGATAAATCAATTCAATGATGCATCTGTCTGAACGTCTGGCCATCTTAAATCAGGGACTATGAGGGAAGCCTTAGATACCTACAGAAAGAGAATCGCAGTCTTGAAGGCGGAACGTTTTATAAAAGATACAAAGATTGCAATGACTATATTATACAGTACAGTACTGCGTTAAATTGCGTTAGAAGTTATAGTTTGAAATAAACCCTTATGCACAAGCATCTACAGTACTACGTCCGATCATTGTCCATTTTGGTCAGTGTCCGGTTCCACAGAGCGTGACGCAGACACACAGCTGTACATAACTTTGGACGTAAATCACTTATTTTAGGTGTAGTCAGTGAAAGTTTGGTCACCATTTCTCATATCTGTAGTTACATCAAACAGACAACATCTGATGGAGTTCTTGTCACACTCACGTCTCAGGATCTGAACAGCTCATAGTCAGTGAAGGTCCAACAGCGGGGAAATGTCAGCAGTCCATCACCTGAAGCATAATACGGTTGGATGATGCAATAAGCACAATGATCCAAAGCACAGAGGCCTTAATAGTCCAGACCTTAACCCAACTGAGAAGCTGTGGCCTGAGGAGCTGTTCGTGAAAGAAAGGTCTAAAATTCTGCTTATCAATGTGAAAGTCTGAGTAGTAGCTACAGGAAAAGTTTCAGGCAGAGCCATAGAGCATAGGGAACGGGATGGGGGAAGAGGATATGGGGAGGGAGTTTAAGAGAGCAGATGTAAAGGGGTCAAGGAGAAACAGCAGCTATTCCTGAGAAGCATATTGATGACCATTGAAGCTGTGATAAATAAGAGTGAGAAAGGGCCTTTTCTGATAATCACACTTACTAACAACACACACACACACACACACACACACACACACACACTAGATATTAGGTCATGTTCCACTCATTCTTTGTGTAATTTACTTATCACTGCACTTCGTAGTTTTACAATTACAGACTGTAGTCCATCTGTTTTTCTACATACTTTGTTTGTCCCCTTTACTTTGTCTCTCTACTGGTCAGGACCCCCACATGACCTGCCCAGATCAGGTACTATTTAGGTGGTAGATCATTCTCAGCACTGCACTGACACGGCGTGTTGCGTGTGTTACGCTGGTTCTATTTTGAACCACCTCAGTGTCTGTATAAGGTGAGTGACTCTAATAAAGTGGACATTGAGTGAACAACTCCAGCAACACTGCTGTGTCTGATCTAATTGCACCAGCAATGGTGACCAAGTGTCAGTGCCAGCACTGAGAATGACCCACCTGCTCGGTGCTGGTCCTGTTGGGGTTCTGACCATTAGAGAAACACTACAGACTACAGTCTGTAACTGTAAAACTACTAAAGTGCCGTGACCACTAAATCTTAAAGGACAAGCCAAATACAGACTGAAAAATATAAGTACTCTACATGTGCTAGTGCTGCTCTCTGTTTGGGTCATCTGCCCATTGTGTAAGAGAGGAAATGTGGAACAGTGAAGTCACACACCACTAATGTGCATTTAAGTGTGCGTGTGTGTGTGCGGTTGTGTGGGAAGTGGATGATCTTTTTGACCTCTTCCTGGCTGATGACCACTCTGCTTTTAGAGGTGTTTGTGTGTGCGTTCGAACACAGCGTCTGATAATGCTTCCAATTTGGCTGTCTCACTATCTCACAAACCTGATTTGAGGCATACCTACAACACACACACACACACACACACACACACACACACACACACACACACAGGTTATCTTATATCGAGGCCAGGAAGCATCTTTGTTGTAACTTCCTCTTGGGAATAGGGTGTTGGAAGGAAAGAAATAGAGTAAGGGAAGAGTAAGGATGCTAGTTAATATTAGTACTATATCCAATACCTACTAAGTAAATCCTCAGTTTAAACAGCATAATAAGACATTAATGAAACACTACTACAGTCACTCACTGACCGACATTCAAACATGCAGTGTAGACCAACAGATTACCTTATATTTAGTCTCTCAACACACCGTATGATCTGCAGGACAATATGGCGGACAGTCAAAAACCATAAACGCCTTTAAACAGAAGTATTATTAGGTGCGTCACAAAACTCGTTTATTGCAATTCGTGCCTGTTTGGCACTAAGCCTGACTAATCGTGGAAGTTCCTACGGTTGCGTAAACTGCTTTGAAAAGTATTTTGTACTACTATAAACCTTTGGTATTAATAGCGTAGTAACTTGACTCCATGTTTGGTACGATAGTACGACATTGATAAGTCTGCTCACCCTCTTGTGGACGAATAGCGAACTGCTGTTAATTCTATTATAAATTCGCTTGAGGAATATAGCTAAATTAATATTTTAGTTTGGATTTAAGTAAGAAACAAATTATGGACATACTGTTTTTTTCTAGCGCCAGCTAAAGAAGCTACCTTAAGGCACGAACCTGCTTAGTTAGCCATTTAGTTTGGATTCTGAGACAGTGCAGCAGCGCCGGCACGTGGCAAACAATAACACAGTACCCAATATTGGGGGGAATGCTCACTCTCATTTGTATGGTATTATGCAAAAGTATATGACCCCTTCTATTCATTCATTCATTTATTTTCTTTTCTGCTTAAACCTTGGTCAGAATTAAGACTGACATAACATGGGACCAGGGCAAGAAAGTTCTTTAACTTTCTTTTTCTATAAACTATTACAGAGCTACACACAGACTGTGGGATTGTGGAACTACTCTATTGACCAGAAGGTCCAAGTTTGAATGCATTGAAGCCCATGATGTACAGTTATTGTTCAACCTTGTGCATAGCAGAGTTCATCAGATATCTTCAAGCTAGACATTGCATTAAGGCTCGGCTGCACACCTGGAATGTTGCCGTTGGATCTGACAGAGATTGCATGTTTTTTTGTCTAAGCAACAAGAATTGAAAGGTCTGATTTCAAAGGTTTATGTTATCTGATCAGTCTTTGTAGGCTTTGGTAATCCTGTCTGGGAACGGGACACGGAGGAGGAAGTGATCAGGATGTTTGAATCCCTTGTCGTTCAAATTGTGTACTTTATTTAATAGTGTACTTCGTTTACACGTGATATTCCCAGACAAATCTGATATATTATTTTAACGTCAATCACACAAAAGCATTTTAATTTTAATAATAAATAATTAACTCTTCTTGGACATTTCTGGGAAGGGATACAATGTGCACTAAATTATATTAGCTTCTTGGAACAACCCTTGACATAAATCCTAGACAGGTTTACATTGCGAAAAAAGTATATTTACTTTTTTGGTCTGCTCCCCCGATCTCTGAATCTGACCCAAACCAAAAGACAAAAGAGTTTGTACCTTTTATTTATTTTGTGTCCCATATTATTTGCCTGTCTAATTATGCCTTTATTGGCCTACTGCTGTCTCACAATCTGTTCGTTTATTTTATAAGTGACTGCACTTTTATAAGTGACTGTCCCTATGTTTGTTCTTAAATACACTCATAGGTATTTCAAGGACCCTACTTGATATGAACTATCCTGTTTTGTGTGTTTATACGTTGTATGGTTGCCACTTGTTCTACTAATCATATGATGATGTTTCTCCATGTTTGACCTTTCTCCACTGTAAGACCTTAAAAATGTCTCTCCACGAAACATTATGTCATTTTCTATTTTTTGTGACTTGTTCCACAGTTATGACACCAACCTATTCAGTGTCTTTGGAGCTCTGTTAGTTGCATCATGTTGTCTTTTAAAAATAACATATCATTGCTAATAGTCAGGCTTCATAGTCTCAGACGCTCTACACCAGACATCAGGTCAGACAGTTTGTTGACAGAAATGGTCTATGTAGTCAATCTGCCTTTAGCTTGTTAGCTTGATGTATCTATAGTAGTTTCCCCAAAACATTTCTCGCCCTCAATGATTTCATTCAGCCAACAGACTCAACCACATCAGTTTACAGGAATATAGCTTTCATTATTAATAATTATGTGGTATTAGAAGATATGGTAAAGCCATTTAACCTCTCTTAAAATAACAGCAGAGTTTTTGTGCCATTTAGCATTAGCAGTAAAAAAATTTCAACATTCATCACTGCCCATTGACTATGCCGTCGAACTTTTATTTTGGTACTTCCCGTGCACTGCAGCGCTAATTTGCATATTGGCGAATATTTAGCTCGACCTAGAACGTTTAGTTTTAGATGAAATATTTAGCTTCAATATACAATAAACATTTAAGTTTAATATTTCCCATGTGGATATATATTTAACACGCAGATGTAACATTTCACTTTCGATTAAATATTTAAATCGTACATATATCTTAAATAGTGCCATGTTTCATATTTAGTTTTAGATTAAATATGCATGGCTTTATTTATATTGATCATTTAAACTAAATATTTAATATTTATATATAAGATCGCGTTTTTGTCGGAAATATTTTAGATAGATTTATATATAACATTTGAATGAAATATTTAGTGATTATATGTATGTTAAGTATTTAAATGTATCATTATATTGTCTGTATAAAATATTGTAAAGTGGATTGGATATTGTAAAGTAAAGTAAATATATACTATATATTATAAAATTGTATTTTTCCACTTTACAATGGGCAGTGCTAAATGTTACTGTTAATGTTAAAGTCATTCATTCATTCATTCATTCATTATCTTCTGCTTAATCTACATGGTGTCGTGACTGTGATAATTAATTACATTTACATCATTTAGCAGACAATCATATCAAGAGAGACATCAAGATGGATGGATGGATGGAGTACTTTGTTTATCCCCCAGGGGAAATTTTGTGTGTTGTAACAGCAGTATACACAAATGCGAAAAGACTCACATATTTGCCAGATAAGATACAGATACAAATACTGAAAGCATATGGCTATAAAATTTACAAAATACAAAGCACAAAATTACTCTAAGCTAAATTGGAAGTTAAAAATAAATAGAAATACAAATTAAGAGATAATAAATGAAAAACAAGGGTGTGTGCAGTTGAGGTGCAAAATAGCTTAAGGGTGAAGTCTCCTCTCCATGCACAGAGGTGAATTGTTATATGTTACAATGGCGGCTGGCAGGAATGAATTCCTGTGGTCCGTAGTGCATCGGAGCTGAAGCAGCCTCTGACTAAACACACACCGCTGCTTATCTTATCTGTTATCTGAGAAGGGTTGTCCATTATTTTCATCAATTTGTGCAACATCCTTCTCTCCACAACCATCTCTAGGGGCTCCAGAGTGACACCCAACGCAGAGCCAGCCTTCTTTAACAGTTTATGTAGTCTCTTTGAGTCGCTGGCTCTGATACCACTGCCAGAACAAATGGCTGCAAAGAAAATTGCACTCTCCACAACAGATTGATAGAAAATATGCAACATCTTGCTGCATACATTGAAAGACCTTAGCTTTCTCAAGACGTAGAGTCTGCTCTGTCCCTGTACAGCCTCAGTGTTACATCTCCAATCCAGTCTGTTGTCCATCTGAACACCCACGTATCTGTAGCTTTCCTCTCCCTGAATGGAAATAGTGTCCAGATTAGACCGGGAAGGACCGGGACCTTCTGAAATCTATAACCATCTCTTTTGTCTTGGTCACGTTCAAAAGGAGGTGATCATTTCCACACCACGCCACAAAGCGATCTACTAGTTCCCTGTACTCAGTCTCCTGTCCACCGCTGATACAACCCACGATTGCAAAGTCATCCGAAAATTTCTGCAAATGACAGGACTCTGAGTTGTACTGAAAGTCTGATGTGTACAGGGTGAAAAGGAAAGGTGAAAGTACAGTTCCTTGTGGTCCAAGTAATCAACAAGTCATCTTACAATCAAAGCAGTTGTGGGCTAAGGGTCTTGCTCAAGGTCCAAACAGGGGCAGCTTGGCAGAGGTGGAATTTGAACCCTGGACCTTTTGATCCATAATCCAGTATGTTAACCGCTAGGCCACCACAGTTGTAGCAAATTTAAATCAACTGTCTAAATGTAATTACAGGACCGAGCCTATGGAATCTAATCAAACTCACCTGTGATAGTGGAGCACGCTTTTCAGGTAGTATTTCCGTTATTGTGTTCACATGTTGTAAACACTCAGAGAAATCTCATTTCTGCTTTTTGCTGCAGCAGCGCGGGACAAAATATAAGCAACACACGGCAATAAAGACCAAAAAAAAAAGGTCACACCGAGAATTATCATAATTGTTTTTATTATTTCCGTAGCTAATTCACAACAAGCGTTTCACTGAAATTAAACATTTTCATATTTCTGATATCATCGTTGCGTTAAACCTCTCTCTGTAAGATAAATCATTTGAAATAGAATTCTCTGCAAAGTTTATAATGATTCTTTCTTTAAATAAAAATCAATATTTCATTTTATGGACTGCAATAATAATAATAATAATAATACTATTACTAATAATAATTTTATGAAGATACAAAGAGAAATAAGTTTGCTTCTGTGAAATAAATTTTAAACTTAATTTGTTCTATATAGAATAAACGTGTATATTTCTCATGGTAACACATTGCATTTCATGTGTGTGTGTGTGTGTGTGTGTGTGTGTGTGTATTTAGGAACAATACATTTGATATAGTTGTGTAGGATACTTGTTCGACAAAGAACTTTATTATGGGCCATGTGTTTATAAGGTTTGTGTGTGTGTGTGTGTGTGTGTGTGTGTGTTTAAATATTCCATGATTGCCTGCAGCCCCTTTTTTAAAATAAAGTGACAGAAATGCATCCCTCCATTCACACTGAACAATCCAGCAAACATGTAAATATAAATAAACAATTAAACCCAATGACAGAGAAACAGATATAGAAAATCTTTAAATAAGATTCATTATAATAAATGCCACCATGAACTGCCACGGTACTCAGAACACATTTCAAATATCCAGTGTAAATATTCAAACGCAAAAACGGAAAAAAAAAAAAAATAAAAAAAAAAAAAAGAAATAATTTTCACTCGAGCCTTCTCATTAAGTGCAAATCTGATTAATTAACACACAACAGCCCAGTCCCCTCCCTCTCTCTCTCTCACACAGACACACAATAAATGTAAATTATCAAAATAAATATATGTAGAACAATACTACAGGAGGGTTTGTTAAGAGCTCTGTCCATGCTAACTTAGCTAATCAGAGCCCGTTTCAGCTCACATTTGGCCTTGTTTATGTGCTGCTTCTTCTACACTCACTTTTTTCAGGATCAGATTTGCATTTGCTTTAAAGTTATTTAGCAGACTCCCTTATCCAGAGCGACTTACAGTCCGAGAAATCGTTGGTTAAGGGCCTTGCTCAAGTACCCAACTGTGGCAGCTTGGTAAAGGTGGGATTTGAACCCTGGACCATTGAACTTCTGGTCCATAATCCAGTGTCTTACCCACTAAGTCACCACAGTCCCAGATTTAAAGTCAGCGCTTATTTAAAAGAGCTAATATATACCACGATGAGTGATCAATATGATTAAGTTGTCATGCTGGATTATGGTAGGATGGGCAAGATCAATAAAAAATATGGCTATTTTAATAGTAACACACTCGCAGAATGCTCCTCTGTCAAACGAATCCTCAACACTAACAGATGATGCCATGTGTGTAGTAAAACAAGAATACACACTAAGAAACATCCGGCGTCTCACAAAGCTGCTAAAGCTGTTGGAAAATAGCTGACGTACACACACACACACACACAAGCAAATTCTGTGTGTGTAAACAATAAATCGGTCAAACTACCAACAAAGATGGCAGCACCATTACAATTATGAACATCTAAAGTTTGAACCCTGGACCTTTTTACATGTTGTAGTGAACCATGGCTATAATTCACCATCGTTGATTGGTTACATCCAGCATCACAATCTCAAACCGGTTCGAAAAAAAGAAAAGTCATTTTTTTATGGCCTTCATTCACCAGATCTGAATAGAACAGATCACCTTTGGGATCATTTTGGGATCCTGTCAGCATCAATGTGCAGCTGACAAATCTTACCCGATGCAGTGTCAACATAGACCAGAATCTTTAGCCAATATCTCCAGCGCCTAGTTAGTAATACTAATACGAATTAGTACGACAGGATAGCTGAAGCACAATTCTTCATTCAGTGAACTTTCTTTGAGCTCATATAGGCTTAAGAATCTGAAACTCAGTTCCCACCCTGACAAGGTTCCAGTTGATCGAGGCTCCTCACGTTCTCCAGGCGTGTATTCTCATTACTGGATCCTCTCTGGGTCAAAAAGGCTGGTGTCGGGTGAAAGTGGCTTGAGTGACTTTAAGTTTCGGACCAGGCTCTGTACTGAGAAAGGGCTCAGCTTGAACTGAAGTCAAAGTTAAAGTGTTGACGGTCATTAATTTCACTTTTAACAGTAGGTTCTGTAAGCTAAAAGCAAAAGCAAAGCATCCTGTCCAGCAGTTGTTGTGGGATCCTCTTTTGGCCTCTCTGGGTCAAAAAGGCTGGTGTCGGGTGAAAGTGGCTTGAGTGACTAAGTTTCGGACCAGGCTCTGTACTGAGACTTTAAGATCCTCTTCGTAATCATTTTGAAATATCCCCCAATATTTCTGAGCAGTGTATTTTCTAATAGCTTTGATTAAAATGAATTATTCCGGCTCCTTTGAGTAAAAAATAACACCACGTTTTCACCGGAAATCTCGTTTCAGGACTGCTCAGTCCTTTGGGCCGTAGACTTTGTTGTGAGAAGGTTGGTTTGTTAGATGATTGTGATGGGACGTTAAGTCAGGTTCGGTTTATAACATATCGGAAAGTCAATTGTTTTTGGGGTCATCAAACACCGCTGCTAAATGCTAATTATGATAAAAGTCCAGGTACTTAAAGAAATGAATAATGAATAGTTGAGTATTCCTAACACACACACACACACACACACACACACACACACACGCACAGTGTGTCAATCACAGCGGGACACTGACGGACTCAACACATGTCTCTGGAACGTGGGAGGAAATTCACACTCAGGTCTCTGGGACTGCGAGGTCACTGTGTAACCACTGCACCACAAAGTACAATTCCTAAAATACTCATTTAGTAAAGAAGTACATTTAGGGTACTAGTCTACTAATTTGGCAGTCTAGTTAGTAGGGCAGTATGAAGTTTGAGGCACTGTGGCCTAGATGTTTCTAAACCACAAAAACACATTCATCTTTAGTGGTTGGTGACTGAAGATGTAATTTCGCCCCTGTCCCTCTGAAGTACCTGTTCCACTATTTAAAGGCTCCTGAAGCCTGTGAAAAAATATCCATAATCCAGAATGCATTGTGAAAATGTGAATTATGAAGGAACTTTGGAATAATCTTTCATATCTATGAATTATTTCTGCTCGAACCATGGCTCCAGATTCCCAGCCTCAAAGTCCCCCCAACCCCCCCCACCACCCCCCAGACCCCCCCACATACTACTGTGCAAAAGTCTTAGGCCACCTTGCATTACATAGTCCATTGTTTTCCCAATGCTATAATATGGTATAATCAAATACAGTCTCTTTATTATTATACAAACAAAAATACATGTAATTTGTATTCAGGACAAAAATGGAAATAAAACCCTGAGTCAAAAAACAGCCACTCCAAGCTACAGTGTGTGTACAGTATTTAGTGTGATCTCCCCTTACACTCAGCAATAGCAGCTTCGGGAAACTTCATCTAAATACCAAGTTGACTGTACAGTCAAGAGAAGCTTGATCGGGAATCTGCGTATTTTGAAGGGTAGCAGTAAAGAAGCCACTTTTTGGGAGGGGAAAATCCATGTTAAGGCTCAAAAGACTGGAATGTGAATCAGTGGAAAGAAATGTATTGTTTGCGTGGTGCATACAAGTTTTGAAATTTTCGGGCCCCAGTGTTCGACCACGTGTTACATATGGTCATTATAGCATTGGTAAAACATCAGATCTAATGGCGGCCGAAGACTTTTGCACAACATTATACAAACGCATGTGGCAAACCAAAAAAATAGAAACACAACACAGACGAGCATTTGTCAGCTCAGAAGCAAAGTTCGCTGCATACATTCTGCTACTGCACATCAAGAGCAGTTCTGAAGCATGATACTCTACCCTTTTTAACACTGTGTGTGTGTGTGTGTGTGTGTGTGTGTGGGAGAGAGAGAGAGAAAGAGCAAGACAGAGTACAAAAGCTCTCCTTATTCACATTCTTCCAATGGTTCATGTGAAACACAGAGTCAAAAATAAAAGGAATGAACTTCATTAGCTGTGTGACAGAGAAAGTGAGAGAGTTCATAACAAGCTCCTTATACTTATTATTAGACAAAGAGAGAGAGAGAGAGAGAGAGAGAGAGAGAGAGAGAGAGAGAGAGAGGGAGAGAGAGGGAGAGAGGGAGAGAGAGAGACAGGGAGAGAGAGAAAGAGAGAAGGGCAGAGAAGCAGAT
>JAYJMA010140527.1:0-15175 GCA_036873895.1 Parotocinclus cabessadecuia | reverse complement strand
AAAACTAGACCAGTTGTCTATAAAGCCCACGTTGTTTTGAGAGCACCACTTGGACAACCAGCAGTTAAGTGACCACAACCTGCTAAAGGCCGGGTAATCTTGCCACTTTGGGATGGGGCCAGAGCACACTACTGCAATGGACACTGCCTTTGCAATGCTAACCACCTTTACAAAACTAGCCTTAGTAAATTCTGACTGGCGAAGGCGTATATCGTTAGCCCCTACATATACATAACTATCCTAGAGAATCTTCAGCTCTGAAGATCCCTATTATTTCCGGTACCCGAGATACATAAAACCCTAGCTGCTGGTGTACCTGAAGGTGTACGTAGTTTAACGTGTCTCAAAATAGAGTCACCTATGACCAGAGCTCTTTCAACAGGCTGCTCAGTGGGTGTTTTACTGAGGAGGGAAACCTGTTGCACACATAAACAGCTAAAGAGTGGTGTTCTGGTGGGACAGCCTTACAACCATGTTGCCCAATTTGCAGCATTTCTGTGGCATCCAGATTTGCTAAGCTAGAATGTGAGCTAGCCTTCTATAATGTCTGGATGCGTGCTGTAACCCTACGATCTTCTCCATCAGACTAGCTATAAGCCTATACCTATCACAAACATAATTTACAGTAATGACGGAAGAAAAATCAGTAAACATGTCAGACTCGGCACAGGGAATAAGCGCAACAGAAGCCATGTTACTGCTACTACAGTTAATCAATTAAATGTACTTAGCTTCAGGTGATGTTGTGTGTTGATGATTTAAGATGTGAGCACAGGTGATTCAGCAGAGTACAATAGACTTCTTGCTGTAGATCCTGATCGAACACAGTGTCGATTAAATCTCTGATGGAAAGTCAGTAAAAGTCACCCTAATAGTTACCCGTAAACTTTCTAAAAAAACGGTTAACGTCATAAAATGCGACATTAATCCACAGGTAACAGGAAGGAAGACAGGTAAGTTATTAAGGTATCAATCAGTTAAGTAATAGACAGAGTACTAATAAACTAAGAAATAAAGTGGCTAGGAACAATAAACTACTAAGAGCTAGAAATGTGAGTGCTCGCTGTAACGAATCAGAGCAAACACTGCTGTGCATCATATCTGCAGGACTGCGTATCACTCAAATGCACTCCTTTAATGCTTCTTCACCATGACAGTCACATACATTTGATTGTAAATAGAAACTTTCTGTGAACCGAAATGTACAACTTGATTCACGATGGCCATTAGTATATTTCTAAGTTCTCAGAACGTAATTAAATTATTAGTACTTCATTAATTTGTTTACCGAGTAAATCAGCAAGAGAATAGTGAGATTGAATTAACTTAAATAGTCGAGCGCAATGAGGAACAGGTGTGTGTACTTCATATGATGGTGATTCAGAGACTGAGAGTGAGTGGGTGTGGCTAAGCAGGTAGCGTGAGCATGTGTCACAACATAGTGATTGCGTTTTTCTAAAGACATGGATGTGTAGTGAAGGTGCCACCTGTTTCTGGTTGGTGAACAACGAAGCTGTGGAAGCTGCTTGTGCTTGCTTGTTGGTGCATCATACAGTCCTCTCTACTGGTGATCTGTCTGGGCCACAGAAGCACCGCTTCCAACAACTCAACAGCTAGATCAAAGCAGCCTAGATGGCTGTCAATTAGTTGAAATGACCATCCTGCTACTCTCAATCTGGGTTTCCATCCAAACATTTTGGGAGTATGTGCATTTAATAGATTTTTGACAGAAAACATTGAAGTCGTGTTTTCAGCAGTTACATTTATGCAAATAAACTCTAGTTGCCATAGATTTCCACAATTAGAAATAAATAAAACATATAAGGATTTAACAGAGTTATCCTTACAACCATATAAAACATTTTTGTCTGTGTTGTTTGCAGTTTGAGGATGCTGGGCAGGACTGGCAATGGCCCAAATAATGAGATCTGAAATGTGTGTGTGTGTGTGTGTGTGTGTGCGTGTGTGCGCGCGCGCGCGAAACAGGTGTCTTTAATGATTCCCACCTCTACAATCATTAACTCATTTACTTATCCCTTAATTAGGCACATCACACTAATTTGGCTAGATATTAATCTTATTAATATGATTTTAAATCATATTTCAATGTGTCTATACTGATCCATAAATAACAGCTTGATACGTCATTGCTTATTTTCCTTATTTCCTTCTTTTATAATTTTCCTTTGCAGCAGACGAAGTACTTTTACACCCTATTGTGTCTTATCAGACCACACCTGTAATCATTTAAATTATCTGCCTGAGATATAACTGCACGCTGGCTTTTGCAGCACTCCATGGACTTGTCATTTAGGTTATTTGACCATGTAAATGCTTTTTTATTGATTTAATATTTTGGACATCTCCCAGTATATTTGAATATTTCTAGCAGCTAAATTTAAACTTTAATTTTAAACTTTAAAAAATGTAAACTATATTTTATTTATAAGCTGTGGACTATAATAGAATGTGCAGACATACCTAGTTTCAGTAAAGACAACAAAAGCCCCAAGTCCAAGATACTCACCAGGAATGCTTTAGGCCGCAACACTGACTGTCCTTACTCAGTTTTTTTTATACGAGTTACAAGGCTCAGCTCTGAATGTCACGCCTGGCATTCACGAATGCACAGGCGTGCCTTGATTGTGCACACCTATCCCAGAACAGTGAGGATTACTTATAGGCTTTGCCTGCGTTCATGTGGTGCAAAGCTTTCTCTGTTACACTTTATGATTTGGACTTTGTTTTGTGTTTGACGCAGATAAGGTAGGATCTTCTACCGTCCCTTCCGGACATCCAGCCTTTGATCCTACCTGCCTGTCATCTCGTTATGTTTTAGTTCTGCTTTACGTTCTGTTTAAACTGTTACAATAAACCTGGTATTTTCTGCACGTCGCATCTGCCTCTGCCTTCCCTGCACTGTTTGTGACACTGAATGGCTCTGCTCCTTTTCTCACAAGCACAGCATGACAGCATGGCCACTTGTGTCTCTGTGTATGTAAAAGTATAGAATATAAATCACTTACAATTTCTGAAAGCTTTTCTAAATTGTATACATGCTTGAAAGATTTGGATATATCAAAAACATGTCCAGACTCATGTTGATAAACTAAGTCATACCTGATTATTAAAGAAATGGAATGGGAGGAGAAACCGGATACACCGGAACTGGATCTGCCAATTATGGTGTGGTTTTACACCTCTGCGGTGTGGAATATGGTGTCAAAGATTTTAATATACAATCCATATCCTGCTACATGCATTGCAATGAAAATGATGGCCTCTTTAAAATAACTAATGTAGAGGTACGCATTGCAACTCCAACCGACGACTGTTCGTTTTAACAGCTGGTGTCTTAAAAATTCTAATAAATTGTAATATGAATTCTTTTCATTTGAGTTTTAGTGGCCATAAACATACTTAAAACAGACAACATGCTGTACAGTGCTGCCCGACATATGACGTATATAGTGCCATACTAAACTGTAATAACCATATTTAGCTTAATTATAATTACAGATATCTATGTTAATTGCTTGTTCTGACATCATATTTTTATTGTTTTGTTGTATGCTAGTGCAGTGCATTTAGCTTCTTTTGTCCGGCTGCCCACACAAACCAGTCAACATTGCAGATCCATGAGCATAGGTGTTAGTTAATAGCAGAAATCCACCATTTACTAGAAACTTGACTGCATTAAGGGTTGTGTGCGTGTTAGCTCACATTTGGACTAGAGACTAGAGTACAGACTATTGCTATCAACAGAACAAATTTGTACCACTAGTACTAAGTGTAGCATGCGACTCTGACAGCATTAAGAATAGCAGTATAGCTACTGTAGAAAGAAAGAACCAGAAGATAACACAAGACTCCAATGAGAAATCAGCAATCCACCTCCCTAGTAACCAACAAACTCGGCTCAGACCTTAGTCTTAGGTAAGGATGCACAACACAAGATCAAAGATACTGAAGCCCAGCCATACAGCAAACCAAACCAATTGCAGCCTAATGCCAAGGCAGGCATTTGTCTGCACCATATATGACCCCGATTCTTTCAGATGAACTGCAAGTTATAATTCAGGAAACAAAGTTAATCTGCCTTTTCACACTATTTTTAAGAATTGGTTTATTGATGTTAAATAAGTATGTTGCCGATAAGTATATAGCTGAAATGGCCAATTCCAATTATTGTTTATGTTATTGTTTATGTTATCCATTATATGCCCATGATACTGACTTGATGGCAGATTTCTGTTATGCATGGATGGGATACATAGCCAGACTCAACCAGAAATTCTCATAGAGAAAACGCTAACTATATCTGCTGTTGACAGCTGCTAAGTGTTTGTGTATATCTCTGTGTCTAAATGTGTGGTCTAGCTGTGTCCACTAAATTACATTAAGTGAATGTAATGAACTGTTGCACCACCCAAAATTCATTGTTTTTATGATATTGATTCCATAAGTGAATTAAGCTTAATCTGAAATACTGGTGAACAATGATTGCTGAAAAAAACCCAGTAACTCAGATCCATCTGCCTCATAACTACATTACAGAAGCTTGCCAGTATGAGTCAATAATACAAGATGGATTATTTTGTTTTTTATTATTAATCGGCTGATAACCTAATGTGACCTGCTCAAAGATTTTCTTCAATCTTTTTGTTCTGCTGTGTACTGAATTAGTAATTATTAGTATGTGCAATTGTGTAAGCCTAACAGATTGCTGTGTTCCTCCTGTGGGTTGATACAAAATGAACAAAGCCAAATATGAAGCATCTTCTTATATTGGATCAGCTTTCGTAGTGTGTTGCTAGACTGTAATAATTCACAGATTTCCACTACACTGGAGTCAAACTTCAAATAGCTTCAAATAGCAGGACATAATCTACCCCAAAAGGTTTCATGAAAATTGCAGACCCCCATTGTGAATCTGCTAATTGGCAGTTCAGGGTCTGAGATGTCTGTATGACTGCTTTGTATAATACATTTAAGAGTGCTCAACTGAAACTGATTTGACCTTTATATGTAATAACTTCAACTTTAATACAACTTTAATATTACCCAGACTGACAATCAAAATGGGCAAACCTGAAAATTGCATCATATTAAGTTTTTAATGCTGATAACAATTCATTTGACAGAAAACAGTACTAAGACAATACACTCCTAAGACCCATGCTATTTGCTCATCACTGGAAACAAGATCAAATCATTAAAATGTTTAGATGTTTAATATAAACGCTATAGTGTGGCATCTTGTGATTCCCAAGGTTTAAAAAAATATTAAATTATCATGCATGCATTGCTGTCACAAATCACATAGCTGGTCTTTGTCAGGCCAGCTATTCTGAAATTTAAAAGATGCCAAAGGCACAGCAATTCTCAAGTTTTGTAGTTCTCATAGACAGGATTTGTCTTCAAAAACTGTCAGCAGTAGTCAAGACATTAAAAACAAGAATCAGAATCAGAAAATTACAGAAAATTTGCAGTCCCATAACATACACTAACTGATTAAAAAGGTGGAATCAAAAGAAATTGCTGGGCAGGTGGATTGAAACATTATACGTTATGGTGAATAAGCCATTAGTTGTTTCCACACTGATACTACACCAGTGCAATGTTTATGGAATATATAAAAAATCTAATCCAGTCTAGCTCTCATATTGTACATTGATAGTGATGGGCATTCATCTGTTTGAATTAGTGACATCTCATGACGTTAGCCTTTAATACTCTGAGAAGTAGAAGGCCTTGCTTTGGATTTGTGCCTAGAAAGATGACTGGGTCAGGAACAAGTGTTCCCAATTCCTCCTTGTATTCAGTTCACAGAAGCCAGCATGATTCCACTGAAAACAGCACAGTGCTCAGCAGTGACACACTGTCCTACATTGTTTAAGTGAGATAAATATACTTTAGCCACAAGTTCAGTTTATGTTACAACTGCGACTTCATAGTATTAAATCTAGTCTATCATGGTGTTATAATCATTTCAAACATTACAGACATTTTGGCATTTGCATTAAGTATGACAGGAGAATGAAGTAAACAAATGTGATCTTATCATAATTCATTTTTTAATAAACATTAAAATAATTTGCAAAGATTCTGATGCTTGATATTAGGTCTGCTTAACGGTTCTGCCGCCACAACCTCATGCCCAAGGTTTCGTGTTGGAGGCTGAAATGTTTGGTGCATTTCCTTGGATTAGCTGTGTAGTTTTCCATCTATTTTTATATATTTCTCAAAAATTAGGGAATTTTCAAAATCAAATATCCCATAATGAAATATCCCCTAATTTTTGTGAGCAGTATAGATAAAGTGACGACCCAGAGACAGGTGTATGAACTTACATTTAAAAGGCACAAAACTAATCCCCAAAACCAGAACTGTCAACAAATCTGTGATGGCTCAAGAGTGAAGGAGCTGTTTTACCTCTATGAAAGGTACAGCCTATAGTGTTTAATTATTCATGGCTTATTATTCATTATTCATTATTCATTGCTCTTGAGTCATCACAGCAATGCGGCATATAGAGTGAAGATGCAGGTAATCAACAAATTGATTCATATATTAATTTCACATCATGCAAGTCTTTCATGTTTGAGAGGCTGCAACCTTTGACATTCACTAAATTGTAAAAATACCTGCTAGTTAACCTATTATATAAATAATCAGCACTTATTGTCAATATCTGGATTCCTAAATCAATAAAACATGGCTACGTCATATCTGTATTTTAACTTTAAATAGCACAGCTATGAGAAAGATGAATATAAGAGAAAGAATACAGAAAACTAAGAAACTCTTGAGTATAGATCTTTTCCTTGTTGACTTTCTTAGGTATTCATACTACACTCAGAGACCATATCATGTTCTGTATGAGATGCTGTGGCCCACACTTGCAGTGGAAGTATGACATTAAGAAAGCATTGTTTTTCATATCTGTTTTTTCGGATTTCGGAATGCACCCTGGGAATCATGCCAGCTGTGTTAGTGAGATGTTTACTGGCGGGAGTTAAGACAACCAGTGGTAATGCCTCGTATCCAGAATTAAAAAGTGACAGAAATGTATTCCTTGGGAAATAAGTTGCAGTTAGAGTCAGCAATTTGCTTCAGGAGAAAGGGTATATAGCTGACTTTTCCACTCTTGTTTATTGTGTACAGTATTGAAGCAACATCACTGGCAGTCTGGAGCTCAGCTGCTGCTGGTAGAAGTCTGTTTGTA
The DNA here is from genome assembly GCA_036873895.1 of Parotocinclus cabessadecuia. Taxonomy (NCBI): domain Eukaryota; kingdom Metazoa; phylum Chordata; class Actinopteri; order Siluriformes; family Loricariidae; genus Parotocinclus; species Parotocinclus cabessadecuia. The sequence continues at coordinate 7,947 of JAYJMA010140527.1, read as the reverse complement.
ACTGCATATTGAATTTTATTTCTAGTAGTAGGTAAAATATCAAATATGTGCTTATTTGTTGGTAGTTTAATAAATGCTACTCATTTCTCAATTTCCCTGTCACTTGTACACGCTTGTCTGTTGTGCTCTTCATGGTAATATTGTAGTTCTATTTCACACACCTAGCTGTGAATACAGTTGCACACACAAAGCATTGTACTATGTTAGCCCTTTACAATCCCTACAACATAATTAAATGCACAGAACAAAAACATCCAAATTCATCTTTTGGCTTGGTAGCTATTGATATTATAATAACAGCCATGGCAGAGTCAGTGCTAATTAATCATATGCAAGATATTGTACATTTTCATGATGCTCAGAATTACATTATTTCCCAGTTTGCCCAATCACCTGAGTTGCTCAAAGCCTTCCATATGAAGGTTACTCAGTGAGGTCATATGCAGATGTGCTCAGAATTAAATAGTATTCTGTGTTGTCAGTGTATCTTGCTAATGTTGCTCAGGGAGCTGGCTCTGTAGGTGGTTATGGGGTGAGAAAGATTACCCAGATATAACCCCTTGGAAGTCTTGTGTTATATAGTCAATCATTCAATTTTGATACAGCCAATACATAATTTGTAACATGTTTTAATCATGTACTGAATTGCACTATATGTACATATTCTCAAAAAAAAATAAGTGACTTGATGTTATTAGTAGTGATTATGTAGGCCTGTATGTCCTTCAGTGCAGGGCTGGGTATTAATACAAATGCCTTTGGTACACTCTGCCCCTCTCACCTCTTCTACCATGGGATACTTGGAGTTGGTTGCAGGATGCATTCACTCACCCTGTTGTCAGAGGCACCCTGGCTTAGAATGCTGCATTAGAGGAATACTAATGGAGAGGAGTAGAGCAGCACTGAAATGCTGGTTTGGACAGAAGGAGTGAAAGCAGAGAGGCATAATGAAGGGAGTGGGAAGATGGAGCTGCTAATGTATGACTTGCCCATACGCTGCTGTGACAAAATTTTCATTTTCAATAGAGAAAGAGACACAGTTCTCTGACAACATGAGATATTCACATAACAGCATTTCCCATAAAGTTTCATGGCATATAGAGTTTAAAAGTGTTAAAACAGCTAAAGAGCTAAACAGCATCACATCCCTGCCTCTGCAGTGTTCACAAAGCTCACAATACTTGTTTTGTTTGATGTCACCCGTATTGACCAGAGATCAACAAAAGAGAAGGATTAGGAGGATAAAGCTAAGAACAAAATGAGGTCATAACAGAGAAAGGGCCCTGACAGAAACAAAACAGAAAATACAAGTCCTAATACAAGCTCAATGGGGTTTGCTGGTGATGTTCGAAGGTTTGAAGGCTGATACTTTGGTCAGAAACTGGTAAAGGGGTGGAAGATAATACGATCTTTACATAGAAAGGTATCATTATTTATTGCATGTAATCCCCAACTGTATCCCTACAAGATACATAGCCATGTCATAACCATAGCCATGTTTAGAAAATATATACAGTGGTCCTCGAAAGTTTGTGAACCTTTTAGAATTTTCTGTATTTCTGCATAAATATGGCCTAAAACATAGGGGAAGGTTACAAAACCATCTCTAAAGAGTTTCGACTTCACCAATCCACGGTCAGACAGCTTGTGTACAAATGGAGGCAATTCAAGACCATTGTTAATCTCCCCAGGAGTGTTTGACCAGCAAAGATCACTTTAAGACCAAGGCGTGTAATAATCAGCCAGGGTAATTTCTAAGCAACAAAGATCTTTCTCACATTGGCTGATGTTAATGTTCATGAGTCCACCATCAGGAGAACACTGAACAGCAATGGTGTGCAGGGAAGGGTTGCAAGAAGAAGGATAGCAAGGGTTCCAAAAAGAACATTGCTGCTCGTCTGCAGTTTGCTGAACTTTAGCCTTATGTTTGGAGAAAGGAAAACACCGCATTCCTGCATAAGAACCGTATGCCATCTGTGAAACATGGTGGTGGTAGTAGCATGGTTTGGGCCTGTTTTGCTGCATCTGGGCCAGGACGGCTTGCCATCATTGATGAAACAATGAATTCTGAATTATATCAGAGAATTCTAAAGAAAATGTTAGGACATCTGCCCATGAACTGAATCTCAAGAGAAAGTGGGTCATGCAGCAATATAATGACGCTAAGCACCAAAGTTAATATTTTGGAATGGCCAAGTCCTGACTTTAGTCCAAAGTCCAGGACCTGAAGCGAGCAGTTACTGTGAGGAAACCCACGGAGAGCGGGGTCACACCAGATACTAAAAGCAAAGGTTCACATACTTTTGCCATTCACAAATATGTAATACTGGATAATTTTCCTCAATAAATAAATGACCTAGTAAAATCTTTTTGTCTCATTTGTTTGACTCGGTTCTCTTTCTCTACTTTTAGGACTTGTGTGAAAATCTGATAATGTTTTTGTTACGAGATGTGGTGGTTGGTGATAGGACCCAAGTATGCGAGTCCCACGATGTATAATCATAATGGGGGAATAACATAAAAGAACTCAAAGGGGATAAAGAGCGGAGCGTAAGGCTTCTGAACACAAAAAAAAGCAAAAGGATGAAAGGGCGCGACGCTGTGTTGCGTCCCGACTGGGAGCAATGTGCGAACTGATCGCGAGAGGGCATCGAAGTGCCAACGGGGCAAGCGTGCAGAGAGCACGATTTGGGACGTCTCCCAAGTGGCAAGGCATGGAGGTAGTCCGAACGCCAGAGGGCGAAGGTGAGCTCAGAAAGCCATGCTGGGGCACAATAATTCAAATGCTCAGCCGGGTGACCCCTCTATCCTGGGTGTGTCTCATTTCGAGAGGGCAGCCGACTAGAGTGAGGCTCAAAAGAGCACAGGGGGTGAGCGTAAGCTCGGGGGCACTTGTGGCGCGAGTAAGCCAAGCCAGAGCGCGTCCCATTCAGGACGAGCAGCCGACTGGAGTGAGGCTCATTGGGTGCCAACGACGGAGGAGCGTGTGCTCAGGCGTATGAGGAGCGCCCGAGTACGGGATGGGAGACCCTCAAAGTGCCACTGAAAATACTAAATTACCTCGGGGGCTCCCCACATTGGCACTAAAAGCCCCCGGGCGATACCCACTATCCCTAACTGTGCGCAGAAGTGCACGAATGCGCCAGTGGTCAGGCGCACAAACCGAATACAGACGATCTGGCCCCGAACAGTGCAAAAATTTGCACCTAAATAGCAGGAGAAGGAGCTGTTCGGAATCAGGTCGTAAATTGGATACTGGATATAAACCGCCTCACCGATAACTCTGTAATGGCGATGGGCGAGGACAAGCACTCTGGGGCGAAAGGTAGGAACCCTAACAGTTTTAGGTCATATTTATGCAGAAATCTAGAAAATTCTAAAGGGATCACAAACTTTTGACCACCACTGTATCATGTTCAAAATTGTCACATCATCCAAGTAACAGTATAAATAGCTATGGCTGACACGTTCTGCATATGTTATTGCTTATTTTGTACTAACATGATGTTTTTCCCAGGAATAATACATATTACTTCTGCACTTCTCACCCTTTTCTTATTTTATCCATAGGTTTGTTTCCCATAGGTAGTACTTTTTCCCTGGTCTTTTCCTGTGTGTAGATTCTATTGGCAGAATGAACAAACAACAGAGAACAAATCTGAACTCTTAATTTTTTAAATCTTGCTTAGTTTCAGCATTATAGCCCCATTTTCCCTGGTTACTTGTTCCAGACATTAACACGCACACCCTGCAGGTATTTATAGAACAGTCATCCTCACGCAGGTGTTTTAATGTTATGGATGTTATGTATGTAAAACCATTATGCTTTAGGATTAAAATGCAAAAATAGATTGTTTAAGGAGGAGAGATATTATGAGCCATAAAATAATTCAATAGCATGGCTATTGGTTGACACGTTATAGACATTATTACTTTACATTATAGGGAAGTTTTAGGGTTTTTTTCAAGGTAGGTTTTGTTTATTTTTTCCTGCAGCACATGAACACCAAAATGTTGCTCTCATTTGTGGCTCTTTTTCTTTGGGTCAGCCATTGGGTTTAGCATTTTGTGGATCCACCTTTTCCATTAATTATATCCAGTGGTCTGTTTTTTGATAAACCTTTTCCCATACATTCTTGCGGAAATGTTAAAGTTAACTCATATCTTTTGTTTTGTGGAAGTGGACCTCACTCTTCAAGTTTATCCACAGATTTTTATCCAATAGCTCTGGCTTTCACCTTCATGTCCTAAAGCAATTGCATTGTTTTTTTTTAGTGTTTTTCATGTCAGTATACTAGAAGGTGAATCACCTTAAAGACCGTAAAACACCTTAAAGATCTTTTAAAAGAGCCTCAGGCTTAACCCTATAATAATGGGGGTCGATGGTAGAATCCATTGTCTCTTTAACTGTGATCAATTGCCCAGTCCACACTGAAGAAAACCACTGTGTGTTGTGTTTTGTTTGGGTTTTTAGTTCAAGACCTAGTCTCATCAACATTTTGCTGCCAATAGTAAAATTCAGTGTAGCAGTTTTCAGAAGAAACTTTTTCCTTGACAGCCTGCCATATGGTCAGCTTTTTTTAAAGACTATGGGATTGTTGTTACAGACACAGAATGATCAAACCCATCCATGAAGAAACTGTAAGTCTTTCGAACTTGTCACTGGTCTCCTGACAGCAATACTCTGCGGTATAGTTAAAATCTCTGAAATTTTTCTGCATGCCTTTCCAAAAATGTATCTTTCCAAAGTTTTATCGTGGAGAGCTTTTAAAAGCAGCTTTCTAACCATGGTGAATTATTTGTGTTACCATGCATTTCTCAGTGAAAAACCAGTGTTATTCTGAACTAATCAAAACTGATGTCAAGAGGGGACCACATTTCCTGAGTGTGTTAATGATTGTACTTGAGAAAGTTTAGAATGATTACTGTAAAATGTCTGTAAAACTTAAATACAGCTGAAAACATGGAGAATAAATTATATTTATTTATTTAATTCATAATTTAGATCATGTGACAGAAGGTAAGAGTTTGGAATAGGTGTTATGATTTTCAATAGGGACTGTAATAATGCGTCAACAGGAAATCCTTAGTAGAACTTCCAATGACATCAAGGAATAATACATGTAGAATTAATTACATATCAGTATAAATCAGAACAACTGTGAATATAATTGTAAGCAACCTAAAGAGTCTGTCAACTCCCAAAGGTGCTTTAAACTCATAGAGTTGCCCATTTTGCCTCTGGTAGACCAGCTATGTTTGCTTTGTCTGGATGCATGAAGACAGATAATGAGCAAAGATGCCATTTTTAGTTGACCATGGCGTTGTAGGTGTACATTGCCAGGTGCTGGATAATGCAAGTAAATTATTCATTACTGTGTGTAATGTTCTGGTAGTACTAGACTTACAGGAGATATTCACTGACTCTGCAAATGTTAGAATCTTAGTAATCTTGCTTTTTTACATTTCACATTTCATACTTTCTGTCATTTGAAACTTGCTATTGTTTGGAAAGGTTGGAATCAATTCCAAATGTAATCTAACTGACTATGCATTGTCATGTACAAACCAGTTGCCTTGCTACCATTAATTCCTTCATCCGGCTGGTTTCTTCCTGAAATTGGTCAAGTCTGTGTTGTCACTCATTCTGAATAGATAAGGAGGTTGAATCAGAGGAATGGACATACACAGTGTAACAGCTGATCTATTGTTCAGCAGTGTGGATATTTAATAATGCATGCTGCTTGATCAGACTTTATTATTGATGATGGGAAGCTTATAGTACTGCTTGTTCTCAAGTCACACATTTCTCCAACCTTTTCTTCAATTTTTTGTTTTTTTTTATTGCTTTGTTACCATACTGTTTTAGAACACGTACTGCATAGGGCATTTTGCCATAATGTTATGACTGGCAGCACAGAAATGTAGAGCAAATCAGTCTCACTACAAACCAGAATTTGTACACAAGATCAAAAGTCAAAGTACAGGAATTATCAGTAACACAATGCAAAACAACAATGAAACTTTAAATAGTTGGAATGAATCAATGGTGTTTAAATGTCCAAATGACAAACCCAACAAAAGGCTGTAGCTACCAAAAGGTTAAAGGTCCTGGACTTCTGCCCATACTGGACAGCAGGGTTTGTACACAGGATCCGAAGTTGGAGAACAGTCAATAAATTTAAATGTCCATGAGTGTAAGCAGCTGAGTGTGCGAGTAAAGGAGAGTACAGGAGTGAAGCGTGATATAAATTAGAATCCAGAAGTTATGGAATCATGTCTAAGGACTTCCTGCTGAGTTTGACTTTAATTTGTGACCTTATATTGATTTAACTGCAAAATTTAGGTCAGCATTGACTCTAAGAGCCATAGTCTTTATTTGGTCATTAAATTGCCACAGCAGATGTACCAAGCAGTTGTAGAATTACAGCAACACACTAGGACAAATAAATTGTGCTGTATAGCCAAATATGCCATTTTATTTATAGCACGTGTGAAAATGCCATTACTATAAATAGGTACCCATTAAGGGCCAGGTGAAGTAAGAACTTGAGACCTGCCTATTGGCACAAGGATGAGGTCAGTGTGAGATGTCATGTCTAGGTGAGGTATTTGTGTGCAGTGATTGTTGACACAGTATTTCTCAGCAACATCATTTACCCTGATAGTGGAAGGAAGTGACCATTTGTGTTTCAGGGGATAAACAATGATATGTGACCAGTTCTAGCCCACAAATCACCAGTGACAGGACTCCTCACTTCATAATTCCTTTCCTCCAACAATTCTTTTCAGTGGCACTGCTAAACGTCAAAGGCAGAAGTATGGACAGCAGCATCTGTTTATGGACAATATCTTAGAATTGCATTAATCTTTGCCGTAATAAAAATGCACCAATACATTTAAACCCTGATATTAGAAACAAAGAATTGACTATGAGTGAACAGCTGATACTGTAGTAAATAGTGACATTGTCATAGCAACCAAACCTGCTCTGTTCAAGGTACTGTTACAGAATTACTCTTAGCAGATAAATTGATGTTGTGGATATAAATGAGAATGTATTTTAACAGTCACTAACAAATTAACCCACAGGGATAATAAAGTATGTGGAAAGTAGTTTATTTTATTTCTCATTAATGTACACTCAGCATCCCACCTTGACAGAAAAAACAGACATGTAGAAATTTAGTAGTAGTAGAAATCTAGTACACCCATGAGTCTTCTTGGGAATGATGCAACACGTTTTTGACACCTTGATTTGGGGATTCTCTGCCATTCTTCCTTGCAAATCCTCTTCAGTTCCATTTTCAGGTCTCTCCAGAGATGCTCAATTGGGTTTAGGTCAGGGCTCTGGCTGGGTCAGTCAAGCATGGTCACAGAGTTGTTCCGAAGCCACTACTTTGTTATTTCAGCTGTGTGCTTAGTGTCATTGTTGTTGGAAGTCTTATCAAGAATTTCAAACCAGTCTGAGGTCCTGAGCACTTTGGAAGAGCTTTTCTTCCAGGATATGTCTGTACTTGGCGAATTCATCATTCCTTCAATTGCAACCAGTCGCCCTGTCCCTGCAGCTAAAAAACACCCCCATATCATGATGCAGCCACCACCATGTTTCACTGTTGGGATTGTATAGGGTAGGTGATGAGCAGTGCCTGGTTTTCTCCACACATACCGCTTAGAATTAATGCCAGAAAGTTCAATCTTTGTCTCATCAGACCAGATAATCTTATTTCTCATAGTCTGGGAGTCTTATATGTGTTTTTTTGGCAATTTCTATGTGGGCTTTCATATGTCTTGCTCTGAGGAGAGCCATCCGTCGGGCCACTCTGCCATAAAGCCCTGACTGATGGAGAGCTGCAGTGATAGTTGACTCTGTGGAACTTTCTCCCATCTCCCTACTGCATCTCTGGAGCTCAGCCACAGTGATCTTTGGGTTCTTCTTTACCTCTC
>JAYJMA010140516.1:0-15176 GCA_036873895.1 Parotocinclus cabessadecuia | reverse complement strand
TCAACTTGGGATTGGCCTTTTAAGATCATGTATTACTGTAAAGCTGCTTTGAGACGATGCTACATTGTAAAAAGCGCCATAGAAATAAAATTGAATTGAATTGAATTGAATCCCAAGTTCAGCAAGCCTAGGGCGACAGTGGAAAGGAAAAACTCCCTGAAAGTAGAAGGAAGAAACCTTGGGAGAACCAAGACTCAAAAAGGAACCCGACCTCCATGGGTGGCCTAGATGTTATATAATAATAATTATTTAAAAGTGTAGTAAAGTAATAGTAAAAATAAGTACATAATATCATTAAAATTGCCCAATAATAATATTTAAGTTAATAATAAAATAAGAAAACAAAATAGATTTTAAAACAGAATAGATTTTAAAATAAGTCCTCAGTGGGAGGTCCTAAAAACCAACCTAGGTCCAATGTATGGTCAAATCAAACTTTTTTTTTCTTTTTTAACAAATGAGCATTGTCTCAAAACAGCTTTACTAACATGTAGGCGCAAGTTAAATGAAGGCTTTTTTTTAATCTTTGAACCACTGTTAAACATTAAATTGCTTGCTTTACTGAACGGTGTGTGCCTTTTTTTATAAACACAAAGCTGTAAAACTGATCAACAACAAAACTTACTGAGGCTCGAAACCATTCAGTTGGATAAGGGAGGCAGTATGTATGTGTGTGTGCATTGAGTGTGGGAAAGAGTGTGTGGGACGTGGGCTGATTGTAGTGTGGTGGGATTTTGGTGTGGTGAAATAGTAATTGCCCCCCATCTGATCCTTCAGTTCCCCCTGCACAGAGCTGGCACGAAGCCCCGGGGTCGAGCTCTGCTTTCCTCAGCGTGCTGACTGAAAGAGGGAGGCTGTGTGTGTGTGTGTGTGTGTGTGTGTGTGTGTGTGTGTGTGTGTGTGTTTGTGTGTTTCTGGTGGTGGGCAGACACATGCACCTCGGACTGCTGCACACTTCACACGCTTCACACACACGTTTTTGACCGCTTGTCTTTATGGACTTCAGTTTTACTCAGGATCCAAGTCTGTTCGTCGCTTCATCGGACACTTTACACGGACCACTTTTCATCATGTTTTCGACACTGGACCCTCGGGAATTGGTTTAAAACTTTGCGTAGTTCGACGAAGGCTTACCAAGACAGATCTGGAGCTATTTTATTTAGCGAAATAAAGACAGAAATGAGCGAGGAGAGTAAAGGAGAGAGCGGGAAGGATGTCGAGAAGCAGCTGCGCCTGCGCGTTTGTGTGTTGAGGGAGCTTCTGCACACCGAACGGGACTATGTCCAGACTCTGCACTTTCTCTCGGTAGGATACACCTCAGACCCCAAAACATCCCCAAACAGAGTCACATGCATCATAACTGCATTATATTGAAGTTTCATTGAACACTTAATGTCCAGTTGGTCAGTAGGTTTAGCACGAGCCACTGTATCTCTCAGTGGTGACCACCACAGGGCCATTTAAAAGATATGAGTTGGGTCTTGGACCCTTAGAAGTAGCGGTGGCACGGGTGGGAAAACCACAAAATGGCTTGCTGTAGCCAGAACCTATCCAGACTAGGGCTATTAACACTGTAGGAATGGGCAAACTGAACTCTTTACTGTGCATCAACCAGCAAGGTTGTGACTAAAACCATCAGTGTGTACTGATCCCAGTACTACTATTCTCCAGGTGATATGGGGTGATGTATGGTCCTGTGGTGGTCTTTCCATCAATGGTTACCAATGGACTGATATCTTACGAACCAACTATGAAAGCTGCTAACAGAGTTAATGAGTTCAGTTTTATGTGAAACTTTGGCTGGTCCCTCATCAAATTAGTTCAAGTTTTGTTGATTTTCGTGCCTAAATGAAGCAAGACAGTGTTTTGCATGGAATGAACCTAAACATGAAACATTTCTACAAATTCTAACTCATAAGTACTACAATATGTCAGGAAATACCAAGACTAAACGTTGGTAGATGATCCACTTGCGTTTTGGAAGGTCTCTGTAAGACTGGAGACTTTAGAGAAACTGGAGAGTTTATAAACTGTATGGAAACAAAAGTTGTTGCGTCCATCAGACCCATCTGGAAGTTCCTGGACATTTGCACCAGTGTCAAATATGGGACAGATTAAACCTGATAGATTATCTTTGGCACCCACTGTGGTTTGGGTGATTTCATCAGGATGAGTTATTGCATCTCAGTTGCCCTGGGGTGGGCTCTGAGTCAGCTGTCGCATGGCCAAGCCAGGGGTGCCCCCACGTGACTCATTAAAATTATCAGGCATAGTTTTTTTTTTAGATTTCATTTAGAATGGCATTGATATTTAACCAGGGTATCCAAACTTACTACGTCCAACAGCTCAGTAGACAGTTTCTTTACCTTCAGGCGTGGGGGTTGGGGAGTTTTCCTCATATTCGCTTTACTATTTTGCTGGTATTTGGTTAATATAATTTCCCATCTGTTAAACTGGCAATATAGCATCGAATAAGTTTACATGATCATTTTACAATATCATGAACCTCTGATAGCCCCCAGGATGGTGTCTGGGATGTCAGAAGCTTCATTTATCCTGTCTAATTTTGATCAATCCTTTTTACCATAATATTACTAGAGCCATATCCTACTGCAAAAGGTCACGTAACCACAGTCCCCACGGGTCATTTGAGGTCTTTTTGAACACCTTGACCACATCTGTTCCAAGCTTGGCCCTCTGTATACATAGTAAATCAATGCCAATAACCTAACTTACCCTTTAAAGGCAGTAATAGATATTGTACATGCATAGCATCTACATTTCAGCCAGTATAGATGTAATTCCTCAGCCTGAGGTGGATCACACTGTGGAATAAACAGAGAATTAAAGGCAGGAAGGAGAGGAAATGGTCTTAAAAAATGCGGCCGAAACTGTACGTGTGAGACAAATGAGAATTTTCCGCCTCAGTCACTTCGCATGCAAAAGTCTGGGCATCCCCGGTCAAACGAAAAGAGGTTAACAGAACCTCTACTGTGGAAAGGTTTTGTTTTCTGAATTTGCCTGTATTTGATACAGACAAGTTTCTCCCTGTTTATAGCATGATGGAGTGCAGAAATAACGAGTAAACGGTGATGTGTGATGCAATATCATCTCAAAACACAAGAAGTACTAGTGTTTGCAACACTATTTAGTCTGTGACTAAAATCTCTGTGAATGGATCTCAGACTTTGGTTAACTAAAACCTCTTCAGGGTCTTCTGTTCAAAGTCTTCTAGTGTATGGTGAGCACAAGGGAGTGGAGACCAAACGGGGATCATCCTGCAGTGCTATAGCACCTTCCCTGCCCCTGTTTAGTCCTGGTTTATGCCAATGTGTTCGAAGTGTGTTTTTTGGGATTGTGCCCAGACTCCCTGCGACCCTGACCAAATAAAAGTAAACATCCTCTATCATGGTGACCCTTTTTGAAGATCGGTAATCCTTTCTGCTTTTCAGCACTGAACACTCTCCGTATGAACGATCATTTCGGGCTCCTTATCCCTTTGCACCTGAAACGTTCTTTTGGATTTTTGCACCTGGACCCAAACCCTAAATAAACGAGAAGTAGCTTTGCAACCGTAACAACTGCTATCATAATATTTGGGTCCGTTTATGGGTTACAGGACAGCACGATTGAAATGAACTGACAGTTTTATTAAACACATCATTGGGTCAGATTAATCTTGGATTGGGTGCAGATCGGAGAAGCTAAAATGCACCTCGTTGGAAACATGGTTATATAGGGGGAATATCCCTTTTATATGGGAAAATCTCTGCCAGCGTAATTCTTCTGAAAGAAACTGTTCCTTTACCTTATAATGAACTATAATATAATAAACATTTTGTGTTGAAATCGGACCGTTCCTCGAGCTTCGGCGCGGCAGATTTACACGATCGCCGAAACATTTCGTAACGCAGCGTAGCGTAAATAAACTGCGTTCGGTTTACGTAAAGTTCTACCTTTCTAAAACAGTGCATCAGTCCTGTGTTGTTGATGAAGCCTGGGTGATAGACCTCTGGAACTCTGTGTGGAAGCAACCGAGATGTTTCTAGGAAAAGAGGGTGTTGTGTTTCTTTAGAACAAAAACAATCCGGCGTACCTATATTGAAACCAGCTGTGGTTCAGGCTGAGGCTGAGGAATGCGCACATACACGGTGTGGGAAACGACTTTTTTTAGTGGCACACACTACAGTGGCCTTCGCCCCACACTGCACCGCACTTCCCATCGTGCTTAGAAACTGAACTGGTGGGGGAAAAAAACATTTTGGTGCTGAGCAAAACACACAGAACAAGGTTCACGAGGACCGAGATATTTAACACAGGGGTTTCCGAAGGTCTTCAACCGGATCGGGATCGGAGTGAAATGTTTGGTCACCACTGGCCCGAGATTCAAACCACATATTACGTAATATGTCCAAAATACTAACACCATTGGTGGTGTACCAGTTCTGTATACTAGTTAGTGGAGATGGATGCGGTTTGGGAGGCAGCCAAGACTGCTTTCATTGGACGGCCAAAGAAGTAAAGGCTGTAATACACCTAGAAGGTTGCCAGAGCCACGGAAAACAGACAGTGAGTCTTGTAAAAGCAAATTGTAATAATGGTAAGGTTTGTGTAGAGCTTTTCTTAAACCCACAGTCTTTTATGATCATGGCAAAAAGCACAATGATCAAAAAAAAAAAAAAAAAGCCCCAGAACGAGGTCACATAAGATTCTGTTATTGGACGTGTTGAGATCATTGACATGCTGTTCTTTAGGATCAGTGCCATGTTAAGTTAAACCAAGGGTACATTTTGGGTGGAGGGGGTCTGCACTAGACATCGTGTCTGGGTCTCTGGTGCGAGAGCCAGAACTCTGCTCGGTGTCTTCTTTTGTAAACGTCTTGAGAGCTTGAGGAGTGAAGAGAAGAATGTCTCACATCATAGCTGATATGAATCCAGAATTCAGCTTCATCTTGCAGCTTGGAGCTGCTTGGGGTGACAGAACGTTTCATCTTGTAAGAGAAACCTCCACAAACGGGGTTATGCAATGTCTTGGCCTGATGAGCTAAGTGTGGCTGGCGCTGGTCCTCAGACGGAAAACGTGTCCTTGAGGACCGTCTCCAAGATTTCCCTAGAATGTCTTATGTAACTGCAGATCGTTGATAGCGGGGGCCGTTAGATCTGTTTATTTTAGATAGCTGGAAGACATTAATCTGCCCGGAACGACTCGCAGATAAACAGACCCAGTATCATTCTGTTCTCAAAAAAGCCTCCTGAGTTCACAAACAGGATTTTGAGACGCTTGAAGCCTTCAGAGAAAAGCCTACGTCGTTGTAGAAGCATTGGCTCAACAAGTCCGACTTCATACTTGTGCTTTTTGGGCTGCTGTGTAGTGGATGTTGAGAAATACATGGCTGTTTTTTTTTTTCTAATTATTTCTTTAAAATGTAATTTTATTTTATTTGGAGATTTGGATGATTTGTTGATTTATTTTTTTGGAAATTTTCTGTGATTTGAAGCTTTTAAAAATATTTATGTCATGTCTTTGGCGTTTTTCCTTTGATCTTCTCAGAGTTTATCATTTTTTTTTCCCGATTTTTGAAAAGTTTCCGCTTTCGCGTCCGACTTGTTTCAATCAAGTGAATTCTTTTCTGAGCGATTATAGTTATTTTTTGCTGGGGACATTTTGCTAAGCAGGGTTATTGAAAAATATTTTTCTAGATGTTTGAGATTCAGTTTTACTGTAGATATTTTGGGGTAAAATAATAAAAAAAATAGGTTTCGGTTTATTTTTGAAACATCATTTTCATTTTCGTTCCACGTGTGTGTGTTTTTTTTTCTGATTTTCCCCGTTCAGGTTTTTTTTTCAGGTTCATATCCGTATTATTTTGAACGAGATGTCTGTCTAATCAATTAAAATATTCGAATCAAATCCTGATCAAAGAAAAGAAAGTCGTATTGAACGGTACACAATCCAGCGACAGGACATACCTGCTGCTCTGGTCCGTTGAATTTCAATTTCGATTCTGAGCATTTGTGGGGGAAAAAGAATGGCGTGAGAGCAGGAAATCCCTCTCATATTCTGATTTCAGTAGAAAAACAGAACGAGTTCCTCAGATCTCCAGCTGTGCTGCGACGGCCTGCGGATTCAGCGCCCGACCACCCAAAGTCACGTTTTAAAACCTTGATAATGCAGCTCGTGATGTCTGAGTTGTGGCACCATAAAAACTAAACCGGCTTTATTTTCTTTGGGGACTTTGCTTTTGTGTCCGTCGCTCTTTTATACGGTCTCCAGTGAGCCACATTTATTTCAGTGAAAAAAGAAACGTAAACTGTAGTTTTATTGTAAATCTGAAGCTCTCTGATCGGCGTTGTCTAATTTAGAGAGTGAAGGAAGATGAGAGATCAGGGCCTTCATGTTTAAATAAGAACAAACGACATCGTAAAATGATCATCAAACATCAGAACGTGCTCTTATTGTAAGAAAATAATCGCAGGCCGTGAATTGGGGGCAGCAGATCCGATCGGAGACCCTGAACTATCCTTCGGGGGGTCTTTTGGTAAAATCACTTGTTGTTTTGCTGTTGTTTGTTGTTCGTTAGGAAACACCATGTTAATGTGACAGACGGATCTTAATTAAACCCGCTCCGTAAATTAACTCCTCCCATTACAATCGAATGCGGGATAACGAACCCACGTTTGGACGTCACGGCTGCGATCTGGAGGAAAACAAATTGTGAGGAAGGTGAGTGGTAACGCCACGGATCGAGCACAGTCCAAACTCAAAGCTCTCAGTGAAACCAGGCAGCAAAGGTGAGCTCAAGCTTAAGCTTGAGGATTAAACGTGAGCTTAAATCCTGACGCCCAAGTGAGTGCCGGGAGGTTTTAGGGATTAAGTAAAGTGTCCGTTTGCCCCGAGCTTTAAGTGATTTTAGTTCGAGGCTCGTGTTTTCGTAAATGATCTAGCCTTGATCTAAAGTTTAGTCTGCCGTTGTCCTGAAGCTGCCGCCTGCTTTGTGTGACCGCAGCTTGTTTATTGTCATTTTTCTCTCAAATAAATGTACACAAACAGGCCAGGCATCCACAGGCAGTGGCCGTGGTATCCCAGGCGTCCCCGTGCCCCCAGGGGTCACATCGCCTCGACCCCGCTGCCCTTCCTGACAATTAATCTGAACTCCTGCTGTTTTGAAAACGCTCAGCTCGACGAAAGCCTCTTCCTCCGCAAGAAATCTCGTGTAACACTTTAAACAGTTCTGGCAACTCGAGCCTCTAGCCGATTTTGCTTCTCCTTCTTGCCCTGCTGAGGCAGGAGGCCAGTGAGTGCCCCCAGATGATTTAACCAGAAGGCAAAGGAGAATGTCTGTGTGTAGAAATGGGCTGCATCCACCGTATCCACGCTCTAGTCGCTATTGATTCCAAGTTTCGTAAACATTGACTAAAACAAGTTAGGAAAAGGAGGTAGGAAAACCAAAGGTCTCTCAGTTCTTGCTGGTGATTAGTAATCTCTGTCGATGAAATGACGATCCTGCATTCCGAAAGGCAAGGAATCAATTTTACATTAAGCTTTTTACTTAGAACGGGTCTAAGTGGCAAGAATAAGCTTAACGTCAAAATGATTCCTTTTCTTTTGGATCACAGGAGCCAAACTTTTGAACACTTTGGAGCACCCGTCTTCCTCTAATGCTCTGAGACGAACATGATTTACATGATGCACCGGTCCTGCCTTTTTAATACAGGCTATTTTCTTAGCATGAAATGTGTTGGTAGGAACCGATAAGTGGAAGGAAAAACGATTTCCGACGATGGCAAAGAAATTCATATTTTACATTTCGTCTTTCATTGGACTGGGCTTAGTCGCGTAGATTTCAAAGTGCCACAAAGTACAAAGCACGCCAGTCTCTGTGTATTTTTTGTTGGAACAAACAGTTAGTGACACCCGAATGATCCAAAGGCATCTGAAGCTTCAAAACCAAGCATCACTGAATCATCATCAAAGCTACCAGGCATGTGTCAGAACAAATTAGATTTCAGGGGCACGAAACCTGATTATTTTAAAGCTCTGTGCGTCTCAGGTTGGGGGGAGAGACAGACGGCAGTCAGACTGCTTTGTGACAGGACTCATAAAATCAAAGGTTAGTCAGTCCGTTTGGTTTGAACCTCGCAGGACCATCGCCGCCCTGATGGAAGCCGGTTCTCAGCCGTAAGCGTTTTAGACCGTAGTGTGGGCATCGCAGCGGAAAACGGAACGCGAGATCGAAATCTTAATGACGGTCTGTGCAGCGAGCGGAAAAAATAGCACCTTCTCGTCAACAGGGTACGGAAATAATGGATGGAACAAGTCCAGGGGAGCTGCAGAGCTGAAGAGAGGGACTTGATTAGACAGGGTGAAGGTGAGGATGTTAGCGCTCCGTCTCGGCCTCCTCTCCAATTACGGCTGACAGTCGTACCACCACCACCCACCAATTACACAGAAACCAGGAGCCTTGCCCTCCATGCTCGACCTTCTCATTTCAGATCTGCACTCACCCACGTTTCCTTTTTTTTAAACCCGGCTTTTTTTTTTTACCACTCATAGGGTCGTGGAGTCTGATGATAACATTTCATCCCGTTGTTTTAGTATAAAGTCTTCAAATATTTGTTTCCTTTAAAAAAAAAAAACGCATGGAAAGCGACCAGGTCGCACCAGACTGTCCGCGGTGGATTTGGATGCGATTTGGGAATGCGGCCGATTCGCAGAGGGCATTCAGGGTTCTCCAGCTGGCCAGTTCCTTTTGCTTTTGTTTCGCAGTGTGCAGGATTTCCTTCCTTCCTGACCCTCCCCGGCTTTACATTGTGCTCTGTGCTTCCTGTGCTCTCGCTTCTTTCCGCGTTTCTGGCGAGGAAGCAAACCTATTCTGATTTTCTGAATGAAACGTCCAAAATGATATCTGATGGCCTTTTGATTCCTCTTGTGCCAGCTGGTTTTCCTGCTCAGTATACGTGTCACAGGTGCCAGCGTAAAGGAGCATCAATGGGCGCTTGTAAGGCTCTCGTGCCTTGTCAGACAAGAACCTAGTGTTGAATCTGGCACAGCGATCCCGCTTAAGGGAATTCCTGCTCTTCCAACCCCCCCCAAAAAAAAAAAAAAAAAAAAAAACCACAAAGTATATAGCAGGATGGGAAATTGAAATTAGACTGAGCTCATATTAGTATAGTAACAGAAAAATTGTTTTGGGTGTCAGCACGGGGGACAGAACTGGACTTCGTCTCAGGTGACAGTATGAGTAAGTGGCAGCCGTCCACAGTGCATTCGCAAACCTCTAAAAAACCCTTTGACAAGAGGAAATTGTTGCCTGCTGAGATTTTTAGTAGCAAGGATCCGTCTTTGGTTCACCTGCAGGATTAACGATCAGCGGCTCAGGACGGGTCCAGTGAAAATCAGGCGAAAAGGTCATTCTCTGGCTTTCGGTGGCCTTACAGGGGGCCATCTACATGCCTCTTCCTGTAGTCTCTAACCTCTAATCCAGACGAGGTCTCGAGGTTCGCTGCTGGTTCCCTTACACAAAGATGGCATTGAGCCCGGAGCTTTCGGACGGAGTCTTTTCTGGTCCAACCTTTTCATTCCCATTCAGGCCGCTCCCTTAAGACTTAAGAGAATAAAGTCGTCAGGGTTCTTTCGGCGCTCTCGGCGTCCAATTTTGCGGCAGCCATTCAGCAGAAACTTGGTGTGTTGTGGGGAAAGTGGGTCACTCGTAGTTACCCAAAGCTCTGTGTGTGACAGCAAGATTCTGACTGACTAATGTTTGGAACTGAACGTCTCGCTTAGTCATCGCCATGGGCGGGGTCCAGCCAGGCATGGAATTACGTAAGAAACTTACGTAAAAAAACACAGAAGTGTTTTAAAGGTAAAGTGTTTTGTGAATTCACTTTGTAAGGTTTCCATTCCTTCTCACAGCACCAAAAAGACGTGCTATGTTGTCCCATGCTTAAGTTGTGTATCAGTACAGGGTCGTCTCTGGAAAAGATGGCAGCTTGTGTTTCTTTTGTGTTTCTGCATTAATGCTGCATCACAGGGCTGAGCACAATCCCTAGGATGGATGGATGGTCCATCCTTGATTCCTCTGATAGATTAGCATTTTCTGTACTGTCCCAGCTGTTCTGATTGGGCCTTCTAAATACTCTTATCACCCAGGGGCACGTTGTAAGGGGTAGCATTGCATAATGCATAGAGCAAGTTCACTCTGCTTTACGGAGGGTAGCTTGGGCTCGTCTTGAAAGGAATCCTAGGGAACCGATCTGTATTCCTGCAGAGTCCTGCCCCAGCTTTAGCCACTCGCTTAATGAGATCCATTGTGTGGCCAGACAGAGAAATCCAGCCAAAGATGAGACTCTCATTTCTGAGTCTGGATGGGTTTGAAGCTCTCGGTGCGGCCCGAGCGGCTTCCGAGCTGCACTTACAGCCTGGGTTTCCTGTGGACACGTCCCAGCAGGGGCCGAGATGATTCCTGCTGCTGGTGTTCTCTTCCCTGAAAGACTTCATTGTGTCTGTCCTTCATGTTAAAAGCGTTTGGATTTTACTACAGCCTGCCGGTGGTCTGGGAGCTTTATGGCGTTCCTGTGAAGAATCGGGGACGAGGTGAAAAGAAAACGAATCAGCATTTCCTTTGCGCGTCAAGACGCCGTTCTCGCAGCTTTGATTTCTTAGGATGATGCGGGGGCGCCCCAGCCTTATTATGTTTATTACGCAGACCCCGGCCCCCTATACCCAGAACCCAGAGGAACCCCAAGACTGGCATCTGCTGGACGTTGCACACAGGTCGTGCGCTAGACCTGTAATTGTAGCTCTTATAGGTCAGTAGTTAAACGCTATGGATGTGCAGTGTGAACCATCTTTATTTATTTGCTCAAATAACCTGCATATTTCATGCACTGTTTAACCTCTAAGAATTCCAGTGTGCCAGTTGCTCAAAAGGCAGAACCTTTTTTTTAGTACCTAGACCCTCGTTAAGTCTCTGTGAGCTTTAAAGCAGGATTGTGCTGTTCGGCCGTCACGGCACTCGAGTCCCAAACATGTGGCTTTCATCCTGTTTTGTCTGCGAGTGACAGATGACCTTTGTTTTTAGAGTTGACATCTGTTTTGGTGTTTTTAACATGCACGGGGGAGACGGAGACACAGCCCTGTAAACACAGAGATGTTTTAGCCGGACTTTAATGAGCCGTGTAGATTTTGGACTCCTGTAGTCGATTTTTGCTGTAGACAAAAAAGGAGGGTTTGGGTAAATATTTGCTCGTTTTTGGGGTTTGTTTGGTTTCGAGAGTGTCTTCACTGATTTTGTGAATCTGTGACGTCCCTCCTGGCTGTAGTGTTTCACGGATGTGCTTCCATTTGGTGAAAAGGCGAAATTGGCGACATAATACTGCGCATGGGATGCAAATTTGGTGTTTGAATTGGCTAAAAGGAGATGTTTAACCCGAGCTAAACCGTGACGGAGGCACCACGTCACCAAATAAACAGGTCCTTTAAGTTTGTCAGTTCTCCCTTGGGGAACGACCAACGTTGCGCTGTCACATAAAAGATTGTTTCTCACTCCTTAAATGCGAGAGCTTGTTTTGATTAGACTGTTGATAAACCAGCGGATGGAGAAACTCTGGACTGGATTGTTTACGATTGTTCTTTTTGATAACATAGAGTCAGTCGATGCAAGGTTTAAGACAGAGTAAACAAATTCAGAGCTGACCTTTTGTTATTCACAGTTTATAATCGGGGGATGAACTCACCTTGATGGATGTTGCCGTATCCGCAAGCGAAGGCCGTGTGCTCAGCCAGGGATCTGGTATGTGAATTCTGTCCCGTGTCTCACACAGATAACGAAGCTGAGGAGCACGAGGCCTTCCGCCTCTTCTAATCTTATAAACCAGGAACCTGCTGGAGGAGAACAACACCGTGGAGCATCTCTATCAACTTTTCTCAAAGAAACAGATTGGCATGAGGCCCAGCGCCAGTCCGGGCTGGGCAGTTACTTCAGTAGTACTTCATTTAGGAATTTTTTTTTAGGTGTCTGTACTTTTCTTGCTTTTCACTTTTAGTTACCACATTTTCGAAAGAAAAAATCCGTTCTTCCTACACGGCATTTTCAAAACACATTACTTTAGCTGGTATGAGTGTATTTTTTTTTAAACCTGCGCATCTGTTTCTGTTTGCGGTATATCGTAGTATAGTGGAGTGCTTAAAATGGGCTTAAAAAGAATCGTTAATGATATGGTTTGATTTACTGAATATTAATACTACCGTTAGTTAGGAGCCATTCAGCAGCATTTGTAAATATAGACCAATATTTAGAAATAAATAGCAAGTGTATTTTGGTGCGTCGTGTCTTGTTTTTTTGTTTTTTTTCATTCTGTTGCTGCCGGGGTTATCTAAAAGACGATTGTTGCACATGATTCAGTTTTTGGAAAAGCGAGTTGACCCGTTTTGATCTGCCCCTCTACCCTTCCACCTTCTCATTTGCATTCAGAAGGAGCTGTGAGTCGAGTTCTTTAAGACAGTATTCTGTCCCAAGGACTCTTTATTCCATCACAGAAGCCCCAGCCAGCCCTGTTCCCCCTCTAATCCCATTCACTGCTGTATTGGTTCCTCTCACTTGTCCTGCATTTCCTTCATAACGCCCTCTTTGAGCCCTTTGAGTCTGAAGCAGTTTTTTCATCATCGTTCTTGCTTTATTTGTGTTTTGTTGGCAGAAAGTAAGCAGACTTTCTGTGCAAAAGTTAAGGCACCTCTGGTGAATGACGCCTCTTGCAGGGAGCTCTCATTGCGCACGGCATCCTTAGTTTAAACCTGTCATTTCTTTTCCTGTGCCACATTCCTGAGCTCTGACCGGGGCGTCTTGAGCATCCCGGCGAGTTAATGGCTCCGAGGCCAGCTTGTTTTTGCGCTTGGCATGTGGAGTCGCTCGAACAAAGCACATCCGGTCATGAAAATCAGCTCGTATTTGCATGTGGTTCTCTGATGTTTCTGGGTCTTCAGACAGGCAGGAAACCGGAGCTCGGGTCCATCGCAGCCTCCGTGTTGAAGCCCTGTCTGTAGCTCAGAGACATTTATTTCAACAGAGACCTGAGACCTGAGACCTGAGTGGGCTGTTTTAACCTCCTAACATGTTACCACACTTACATACTTTGATCACTTAGTAAAACTCAACTCTGTTTGGTTTTGGAAAAAAGAATTACAAAATCCCATCAAACTTCTTACCAACATCTCACCAGAGGCAGGATATGAGCCAGGGAGGCGGGCGGGTACCCAGGCCCTCTACTTGCCTTAAGCCTTGTGATCTGAGCCTACGACAGTGACCATGGCAACTGTATCACTGTTTGAGTATCACCACTTAAAGGGGTGTCTACATACTTTTGGCCATATAGCGCAATAGGTTTAACCCCTGCAGATTACGTCTGATCTGTTTTGTGTCTTCTTACCTTTTTAGCGCTTTACTGAAACGTGAAGGCCCCACGTTGAAGTTTAGGGTCGACTGGGTGTTCCTGGTTGGTGGTTGGGGTGTGAACGGGAGGGAAGCGAGGGCTGTACCACCATCCTGTATTTAGGCTGATTTTAACGTATGATTATGGAAAAATCTTTTCTTTTTTTTTTTTTATCTAGCAGAATAAACCCAACCAGGCAAACCCAGACCCTCGGTTGAGTTGAGACGGAATATTAAAGCAGTTTGGTAAAACACGTTTTGTCTCCTGTGGCATTTTCTCACTTTCTGATTTACTGATCTGCATCTCAGCGTTTTGGAGCTGCTTTTTGTTTGCTAATCCAATCCTGGTTCTGACCCTAAAAAAGCCACTAATTACCGAATCTTTATGTCCTGGGCTGAGTTCTGAAAACGATTTAATGGAATCGGCTAAGCCTCCCTCTCTTGCTGCAATCAGCGAATTCCTGCAGCGTGTAATTAGCGTGCTATTCAAGAGGTTCTTCCTGCTAATTTGGCCCCGAACTGTAGCATCACGTGTGTATTTACCCTGGATGAGATGTTTACGGACGTATCTAGCAAATCTGAGTTTAAAACACTAACAGGAAATGCCTCGGCTTGTTTAGTGACAGTACAGGTCATTGCTAGGTGAAAAGACGTTACGAAACTTGTTGTTACGAACAACGTGCTGCTGCGTTTATCTGAAAAGATACGAAAGAAAGGTGGAGTTTTTGTTTCAGCGTGCTTAATTGTGCTATTTAAGGCCTTGAACAGGTATAAACCGCATTACTTTCGGCCAGACAGGACGGTGACCAGACGTTATCGTCTTTTTAGGCTGCTCTTTCATAAGGAAAGATATTTTCTGTTACGAAGTACTGTAGTTTAGATACTGTATACTAGACACTAGATACTTTTGCATTATCACCCAAAAGTATTGGGACACGCCCCCACATGCAGCTATAAAGTACTAGGGCACGCCTGCGCACGAGACCTAAAGTATTAGGACACAAATCCGCAAGTGTTGGGACCTGCCCCCGCACATTCCAAGCACTGTTGTAGCTCGCTCAGGAAATGCAGGTCTATTTTCTTACTTGAACAAACCCAGACGGGGCACCAGTCCATCATGGGGCATGTAAACACACGTCATACATCATACACACACTCACACACTAGGGACAATTTGGAAACACCAGTTAACCTAATAGGCAAGGCTTTGGACTGTGGGAGGAAACGAGGCACACGCAGATGAAGTATACGATAATGCGTTATGATAATGAGCTTTATTTTGTGTCCCGGTTTCATTTCATATGGTCATTACTGTTGGTCATTTGTTGTGGACCTACTTTGATTTATTTTGTTTCTCTATTTTGGTGTAAAAAGAAAACCTTTTAAAAACACAACCGAACACTTGAGGTTATGCAAATAATATCCTGGCTGTAATTGTCTATGGCACTTGCCTACAGTTTGTGTGACCAAATCACAAAACTTAAAATAAATCTCTCTCTGTGTCTCTCTGTCTTTGTCTCTGTCTCTCTCTGTCTCTCTCTGTCTCTCTCTCTGTGTCTCTCTGTCTCTCTCTCTCTCTCATTCTCTGTGTCTCTCTGTCTCTCTCTCTGTCTCTCTCTCTCAGTGTCTCTCTGTCTTTGTCTCTGTCTCTCTTTGTCTCTGTCTCTGTCTCTCTCTCTCTCTGTCTCTCTCTCTCTCTCTCTCTCTCTCTCTCTCTCTCTCTCTTGCACCTGGAGATTTTCTTGGCTTT